>CM056454.1:20576165-20648665 GCA_029783895.1 Triplophysa bombifrons | reverse complement strand
ATTATAATAGAACAAAGTGTTGGTACTATTATTTTGCTAAGTCAGATAGGGAAAAGTGAACAAATGAGTCATATCAGTAGCAGAACTTTTACTCAGTTCCATACAATGAAGACCCTTATTTCATTCATTTAAAAAACGATGCAGAGGGATTGTTAAATTGAACTTTCTTGAAATAAATGTAAATGAAAGTAAATCCAGAGAGTCATTCATATACCCCAAAAACA
Organism: Triplophysa bombifrons; assembly: GCA_029783895.1. Classification (NCBI taxonomy): domain Eukaryota; kingdom Metazoa; phylum Chordata; class Actinopteri; order Cypriniformes; family Nemacheilidae; genus Triplophysa; species Triplophysa bombifrons. Next base: position 20,648,441 of record CM056454.1, on the reverse strand, counting down.
TATTAGCTTTCAATAAACATGAGAAATGTCGAACGTATTACAGAATGAAGTGTGTTTCTACTGAGCCTTTGCTAAAACAAACAGAATGTGATTGACACCGCGCTGAAAAACAATATTATTAATATGAATACTCACATTTTCATAACGTCATACATTTAACACAGATTTCTTAAACAATACAGTAAATAGTTAAGGTGGTGTTGAATTTACTCTGTGTGATTTGAATTGGTTTTACATACAGCTCGCTGCATAAAAGCACAGGACAGGATGCGGCGATTACGTCACATCGCATGTTCGTCTGCAGGGCACCAATAAAGTTGCGCTATTCAAAATGTGCTAACACTTCCTGTTTTCATTCTTCATGTGACATTTGAGCAAATTCGTCTCGAAAGAAGGAAAAAAGCCTTCGGTAGCGCCACGTCAGGATTAAAGCTGTAGATAAACACCTCTTTACCGAACGACACAAACACATCGAGCGTCATGGAGAGCAAATATAATCTGAAGAGTCCAGGTATGACAACACACACTTTAAATATCACTCACATATGTTTAATGTCATGAGTCCTGTCAGTTGTTATAGTCAATTTACCATAATGTTAGTCACATCATTCATGTTCTGTACACATATGTAAACACCAGAGAGCACTTATTTTTATTACATTCCTCGTTGTGTAAATTCATCTGAGCACCCAGAGGACAGATGTGATAAAAGCCTTGACACAAAATCAGCATTCTCTTTTCTTCTGAGATGTGTTGTTGTTTTTTTCGTTTGAGGATCAGTTTGACAGGTGCAATGAGAAATCATAATAGTGAAGTGTTGTTATGTACATTATGTACAATCTTGAGGAGTCACATAACTTTTTAATACCTGATGTCTCTGAGACCCCAAACATATGTTATTAAGTTTTGTGAATAAAATGTTAGGGGAGATTAGGAAAAAGACATAAAGAATCAAACTGTTATACATATTTCTGATCTATTGGGGCATGATGACTGTAATGTTTTTATCTGTGTTTTTGGATTGAGTCAATGCTAACGAGAGTACTCGGCTTACAGTAAATTAAATATTTTCTGTGAATATAAGAAGATGTTGTTTGTGTTTTTCTGGGTTTATTAGCTGTAAAGAGGTTGATGAAAGAGGCTGCGGAGCTCCGGGACCCAACAGAACATTATCACGCCCAACCACTGGAGGTGAGACACACTTAATGGTTACTTTTTTTTAATGTGATGAGTATCCTTATGCACCACTTCTCCCTAAAAAATCGATTTGTTTTGTACAGGATAACCTGTTTGAATGGCACTTCTCCGTCAGAGGACCTCCAGACTCAGACTTTGATGGAGGAGTCTATCACGGTCGGATCGTGCTTCCCCCTGAATACCCCATGAAGCCCCCCAGCATCATTCTTCTCACTGTAAGACATAAAATTAATAATAAATTAATTCAAAAGAATATGGCCGCAAACATGCACAGTCTCATAGGAATATGTAGAAACCAAGGTTACTGTAGAACTGGGAAATCTAGTATAAACTGAAATAAAATTGATGAACTCTTTTAGATTTTTCTTTTCCGCTGATAGTTTGTTGCAGTCCTTCACTGTTTCTGTCTGAAGGGATGTGTTAGCTGATATAAAATGTTCTCTTATCCTCAGCCTAATGGAAGGTTTGAAGTTGGGAAGAAGATCTGTCTTAGTATTTCTGGTCACCATCCAGAGACATGGCAGCCATCATGGAGCAGTGTGTATCTCTACTTCTTCTCTCAATCTACATTTACATTAAACCAACTGACTCTGCAAATGAAACCATTATCCAAAGCCAAATGACTATTTTAGAACATGAAACTGAAAATGACTCCCAGTTCGTGGTTTATTCAGTTGTCAAACAGATTGCTCATGACTTGACAGTGATTCATTACAAAAATGTATGCATTTCAATGTTCAAATCTCAAAAGTACTTTAAGTGGCAGGTAATAATTATCACGATTGCAAAAAAAATGTAAAGGTCCTAAAAATAAGAGTCAGTCCTCATTTTTCAAATCTGAAGCATTTATACAGGGCAAAATTCAAGAGTCACAGAGAAACATGCATTGTTAAGTTTTCCCCGTATCCAGTATCAAGCCGTGTGTTTTTCTGTGTCAGTTCGTACAGCATTGATAGCAATCATTGGATTCATGCCAACTAAAGGAGAAGGAGCGATCGGATCTCTGGATTACACTCCTGAGGAGAGAAGAGCCCTGGCCAAAAAGTAAGAGAAACCCTTTCATCACCCCACCAGTCTTCTGTTTTTCTTTCTTCTCTTGCTTTTCTAACATTTCAATTAAAAGTTTTATTTTATCATTTGTTAACATCAGATAAGTAACACATGAAAACCAGGTGCTGCTTGAATATTTTTGAATAAAAGATGAAACTGCAGAAATGAGGTGGAAAACCCATCCATCTATTCATCCATCCAGGTGGTGAGGTGGAACAGTTAAATTATAAATCTGACAACAAACTACAACAGCATATCATCCCAGAGCGAGATAAACCTGAGAAGTTCCAGAATAACCATTGGGGCTGTGTATATTGATAAGAAGTGTGGGCCAAACACCAAACCTTGAGGGTTACCTTAATTTTAGTGTGAGTTTAAACTAAGTTAAAACTGAAATAAAATGTTCCCTGCAGAGTAACTTAAGTACTGTCTATCCCATTAGATTGACTCTCATCCCCTGGGTTTAAGACACATTTTAAACCATCATTTAAATGAGAAAATCCATCTGAATGTTGCAGTAGCAGCTTCGCCTTGTAGAGGATAAAGACCAACAAACTGCACCATAAGGGGGTTTTCTGCAAAATCCCTATTAAGAGTTTATTAGCACATAGGGATTGATATGAAGGTTTCCCCCTCACATTTTTACATCTACTGCTGGTGTGCCTGGGGAAAACAAAGCCTAGGCATCATGCGATCATGTTATGTCTTGCATAAAGCCTTGATGAACATTACACAGACAGCTTTTCCATCTCTTCTGGGATTTACATCCAACCTTAATCTGACCAAACCACACTGATAGTGTGCATTGATGTATTAACAGGAGTTGTGAGATGAAAGCTGCCACTTCAAATATTTATGTACAAAATGTTGCCGAGCGTGATTATTTATTGTTAAAATGTTCCATACATATGGAATGTAGTTGTTTCTTGTGTTTATGGGAAAGAAAGTGATTGTGAAAAACAGTTTGCTTTAACGATTTTTAACGAGCTTGTTACTTTACTATTTTTCGCTTGTAAGAATTTGGGTTTGTTTGGCAACAGTTGGTGTAATATTACATCTTTACTCTATGAGATTTGGAGTTTAGATGCTGTTCGGTTGTGAAACTCTCTCATTGTGTGAAAATCTCGTGGCACTCCAGAGATCAGGATGTGTTTATTGAGTCCAGCTGATCCATAATGATGACATGTGCGGGCCTGTGGAGTCCTTTAGATAGAAATACATCAGAAGACGTAAAGAGATGTGTGACAGATCTCTGTTCTATGTAGTGAATCTCTTATCAACACATCCTAATTAAACACCCCCCTCCCCCAACCACAAACACAAACACATACCAGCACATTAACAAACAACACATCGAACACACATCTGTGAGTTTCAACATCACTGACTTCACAATCATCAACCTGCCATCCAAACATCAGCTCAACTACATCTTTATATACTTAATAGATGTTTATGCATTGGTATTTTGTCCTCGATGCTGATTTTAAAGATATGTTTAACACAGTCATGCAGAGATATTTATATAAATGATATATACTATAGTTAAAGAAACGTCCTCTTACTGAGAGTTGCAATGTCAGCTTTGGGGGGCTTGTCTTTTACCCAGACACCTGTTACTACACATGAATTTCCAAGGTCATGATCAGATCTTTATTAAATCCTAATTATACTATGGTCTGTTTGAATACTGGATTCTGATTGGCTAGAAGGTGTGCATTAAGTAAGGGATTTGCCACGGCTTGCCTTGCATTAAAGGATTTCAATGAACAACTAGCCGTGGATTATCCCATTTATACCATTGTTATTTGCCAAGTTAAAGCTTTTATTGATGTTAACAGAGTCATTTTAGATCAAACAGGTGAAAAGACAGTTATTTTGTAAGTTTATTTTAAATGTAATCAAACTGACTGGAGCTACCCGTCTTTTAATGCACACCATCCAGCCGATCATAATCAAGTTTTCAAACAGACCATGGTATAAAACAGTTTAATGCACAGGTAGTTCCAGAATGTGATGGAGATCATTAGCTGGTGCTTGTCTGTCAGGGGTTGTTGATGTGCGGTTGTGTTCATGTTTGTGTGTATGTGTTATAGGTCTCAGGACTTCTGTTGTGAGGCGTGCGGTAGCTGTATGCGTACTGCTCTGCAGGCTCTCTCTCCTGACAGTGACCTTCGACCTGCTGATCCTCAGGCACACAGACTCGCCCAGCAGATCAACTTTAAGGTGAAAACAAACACGCATGTCAAATTTTTTTTTCACTCTTTACAACCAGATCTGGATAGATTCAAATTTTTTGTAATATAATCCTTTATTTATGCAGCAATTTAGCAAATTTGCGACACCTGAATGTCAGTAATGTTACACTAATATAATGAAATGTCTAAAAAGAAAAATAATTCCTCCAGCATATTTTAAAATTACCCAAAAATCAAATACAATATAATACACATTTTACACACGTTATCTCATCTGTTAAAAACTTAATCTGACTGTTGGCTGGAATATTAGAAATAAAAACAGATATAGATTATAAACTAAAATAAAAATCTGTTTGTCATACACTGTTGATTCAACTTAAAATAAGGCCGCCTTTAGCAAGAACACTTTTTGACTCAAGTACACTTACCTCAAATGATTACTTTCAAGTCATATGCTGTAATAACATAAAAAGTCAATTTTGTAAATAAAATGCAAATAAAAAACAAAATATTTTTAGTTGACTATTTGTCTATTATTTCAATTGTATATACTTTCTGCCTAAGATAGACCAAAGCTTTGATCAAATAACTTTTTGTTTCACTGTGTCATGCACTTACTACTCAACACTGAACATGTCTGTCAATCATGATAAAATCAACAAACGTCATTCATAAAAAAACTAAACACTGCAGATAACTGAAGTGACAACAACAATAAAACATAAATAAAGCGAGCGAAACCCAAACACTAATCATGAAAATAAAAATAAATAATAGCCATTGAATTGAACATGCTGCAATGCATGCTGGGAACTTTTAAACTCTTGCAATACTGTTTGTTCAGGTTACACGGTTTTGCAAGTTGGGCAAACTTTTTGACACGTTTTAGACAAACCAAACAAAATGATCTTTGTAAGGAAAACTATTAGCCTAATCTTGTTCAGCATCTGGCAAAATAATAGATTGATTTCTTCAACTAAAAATTCTTTGTTCAAGTTACTTTATTACCTTATATACAGTAATGGCGACAACTAAATGACCATGACCGGTGAGAAAAACAAATGGCCAATACATTTGTTAACACATGACAAACATTTATTTTGCATGCATATAAATACAGAATATTGACTTTCTGTCAGAACAAGTTCTTCAGTGCAGGTGTCTGTTAACAGATGTTGTGTTGTTTGTGTGATCAGGCTGAATCCAGTTCAGACAGTGGCGGTGCATCGGCAGCTTCCAGTCAAGCTGAAGAGCACAGCACCAGCGGATCCACCGCAGACGACAGAGACTCACAGGACTCGACATCAGCTGAGCAGGTGACACAGCATTCATCACGTCCTCTTCACTCTCATGTTTCCGGCCTGTTCATAATAACCGTCTGTCGTTCTTCTTCAGTCTGGATCAACCTCTCTGGCTCCTCAGACCTCAACTGAAGGTCCGTCTTCTTCAGTTGCTCCGAGTCCACGGCAGAGACGCACACAGAACCAGACCCAGTCCCCGAGATACCCCGCCTTTACAGCATCCCCCGTCGCCCAGCAACCTCCACAGGACACCGGTCATACGGGCTCGGTCGTCCTGATCGTCCTCCTCACGCTCGCTCTCGCTGCGCTCATCTTCCGCAGAATCTATCTGGCCAACGAGTATAAGTTTGATTATGAGCTGTGAACTGTAGACCTGCTCATCATCTGACTGTCTGTCCTGCGTTAATTTTCCCTTAGCTCTCGACAGCTTCATATACGGCATAAAAGGGTCTTTAACATAACCAGAAAAGGTTACGTTAAAGCTGTCTCCCCTCCCAAAAAAAAGCTTTTATATTTTGCATATAGAAAGTGAAGCGTAATTTAAGGAAAATTTGTTTTTTTGCTTTGTGACATCAGCATAATTTTCGTTTGATGACAGTTAAAGAGACGTTCACTCAAAAACTGCAATTCAGACATCATTTATTCTTCCACATATGAAGATATTTTGAGAAATGTCTCAGTGGTTTTGTGTTCATACAATGGATGCGATGGGGTTAAGTGTTGTTTGGTTATCAACATTCTTCAAAAAAAGTCTTCTGTGTTCTGCAGAAGTAAGAAACTGAGTAAACGTGAGTAAATTATGAATTTATTTTTTGGGTGAACTGTCCCTTTAAGCACGTTACTAAACTGTCCTTACTGTGGTCAAAAACAGAATGATATATTGCTCATAGGACATAATTGTTCTATTTGTTGCATTGTCTATAATTTATAATGTTTTTAATAAAAGGAAAAATGTCTGCACAAGACATGTTAGAATACGAAACAACAAAGCAAAGTGAGACTTCTTGTTGTTTGTCAAAAAAATTATGTCGGGAAATTATTTAATTTTGCTTTTTTGTCTGTCCACAAGTTTATTAGCGTGTGAGACTGCGGTTTCCATTTACCAAAAATACTTTTATAGGAATCATAGTTACAGTTTCAGTGTGCAACGTTTACTCTCAGCCTGATTTAAATATATAACTCATATCTGAAAACTAATGAACAGAATTAAACATTTAAACAGTGTATTCATGTAGATGTGTGGTTGTTATATTTTACTTAAACACTTGCTAAAGCGCTCTGTTCAGCTGGTTGGTGCATATCTTTTGGAATTAATTTGGAACTTTCAAAATGATTTTATTTTACAGGTAGATCTTAAAGTTTTAAAACTGATGTCAAGTGAGCTGATCGATGTGGTAATGTTGTAGCCTTAAACATATCTGTTACACCTAAAACATCTATAGTAAGGACTTATCAATTGATGCTTTTTTTTGTAGATGACCTAATGTTTAAATGGACATATACTGCAATAAATGTGATATATATATGTGTGTGTAATATATACAGGGTCAAATAATGAAATAAAGCAAAAATCTGTACAAAATATAATTTGTCATTTAACATTAGCCTCTTAAATTACTCTTTGTGTGTTTGAACATTTAAAACATCAAAGAAAAAAACATGTTTGGACTGTGTTGTGGGTTTTTATTTGTAGTAAAACTTTTATTTTTTGTTAAAGGGAAAAGTTAAAATAAACGAGCAAGCGATTGGAAAATAAATTTAGGACATTGCGTCCTGGACATTTTGGGAATGCCGTCATATTTCCCTGAGGAAGCGTTGCTCCTGCTAGACCAATCACTGCGCGCGTGCGGTCCCGCGTGCAGCTCAATGCTCAAATATCTCTTCACGCGCTGTCAACATCGATTGAAGGATGGTGCGACTCGACTGAATGCGCGATGTCCGTCACCATGTGTGACTTTATAAGACTCGCGCTGCTTCTGATGTGCGCGTGTGCGTGCGGTGACTGCCGGAGGATGAGACGCAGCATCAGGACCAGACCAGTGCAGCATCACCTAAACTCAGTTTCAACTCCGCATCACAAACACGGAAAGTAAGTGCCTCTCTTACACTAAAGCCTGTTTAAAGAAGTGATAGATTTGAGTAAACGTGGAATCCTCTTAAAATGTTAAAAAGTTGCCTAAACAGGTTTGCAAATTAGATTTTTATGAATTAAATAAGGGAGATCGGGTCAGTAAGTTTATCTCAGTAAATAGATTTTAAGTTTAATAATACAAAATGTAACAACATGGAGGAAAACTTGAACAGAACACCTATTTCATCGCTTCATAAACACTTACATTTCTATGTATTGGTTAATAAAAATTGGGTGTTTTAAAAACCTTAATGATTGGATGATGTATATTACATGCATTCTCAAGTGCATTTATTTCATATGAAATAAGCACTGCTAGTATAAAACGTATGTTCTCATTTGGATTATATCAGTGCTGAAAGAATAAAATCCTATAAAATAAAGTTAGCCTGAAAACATAAACATTTGACAATTATTGTCTATGTATAATGTCACAGGTCAGTATGATGGAGGGATTAAGGTTTATTAATGCATAATATGCGCAATAAACCACAGGGAATCTGCATTTATTTACTTAAATGATCTCGCTTGTTCTATAAACGCCTTGCACTGTGCTTTGTTTTACCTTTTTGTGTTTATGTGTTTCTCTTATTTGCTCCTGTAAAGCGGCTTTGGAACAATGCACATTGTGAAAAGTATTATATAAATAAAATAGAATTGAATTGAACTGAATTGAATTGATTGATTTTGCACGAGCAAGCTGTTGTTTATTTTTGCAGTCCCCTTTTCAAGAAGATGGATGAAACCAAGACACATCAGGTGAAGTCAGATCATCTTCTGCGTGTAGATGATCATGATTTCACCATGAGACCAGCGTTCGCAGGTAAAGCGACGTTTAATATTCTGTTTAAGTAAAATGTCGGTATTTAAAATGTTTTTTTAAATGTATTTATTTATTTGTAAGTAAATTAATTACTTAATTAATTTATTCATCCAATAAATTTACCTCTTTTTTTATGCTTTTACTTCCACAGCACTGCAATTCAAAAATCCTGTAAAAGATCTAAAAATATATTGTTAAAGATTCTTGCTGTCCAGTGTTAGTTTGGCCACTATCATAATAAAACAGTAGCAGTATTTTGTCCAATCTCCTATATTTTAAGAAATAAAGAGTTTTGCCTTGTTCTTCTTCTGAAGCAACACTCCATAGGGCATTAACATGTGTTTATTATTGGAATGCACTATAGCTGCCTGAATATGAAAATATGTTACTAATGACACATTCAATAGTGTTAGTAGATTACTGTACAAATGACTCTCTCCTAAAAGTATTTATTGACTTACTACTATTTACTTTCTCTACATCAACCTTGATTAGTTAAGTGATTCAAGTATAGACATGAAACGGTTTATTTAATTCATTCAAATAAATAATATTAAACTACAAAATGTAGTATGATTATATGACTAAAGTATTACAAATGTGAGAATTACACATTAAAGCTCAGATATTAAAGTTAGACTTTGAATTTTGATGTCAATTCCACGATTGCACACGTACACTCACCTAAAGGATTATTATGAACACATACTAATACTGTGTTTGACCCCCTTTGGCCTTCAGAACTGCCTTAATTCTACGTGGCATTGATTCAACAAGGTGCTGAAAGCATTCTTTAGAAATGTTGGCCCATATTGATAGGATAGAATCTTGCAGTTGATGGAGATTTGTGGGATGCACGAAGCTCCCGTTCCACCACATCCCAAAGATGCTCTATTGGGTTGAGATCTGGTGACTGTGGGGGCCAGTTTAGTACAGTGAACTCATTGTCATGTTCAAGAAACCAATCTGAAATGATTGGAGCTTTGTGACATGGTGCATTATCCTGCTGGAAGTAGCCATCAGAGGATGGGTACATGGTGGTCATAAAGGGATGGACATGGTCAGAAACCATGCTCAGGTAGGCCGTGGCATTTAAACGATGCCCAATTGGCACTAAGGGGCCTAAAGTGTGCCAAGAAAACATCCCCCACACCATTACACACCACCATAATTGCATTAATGAGAAATTGAACAGGTGTTCCTAATAATCCTTTATATGAGTGTATATATCACACAGAGTATTAAATTTACTTACTTCTGAAGTAAGTGTAATTAAATTACAGAAAAGAAGAGTAATCCCTTACTTTACTTTTCCAGTGGAAAAGTAATTATATCACAGTTACTAATTACACCCAACGCTGGAAATATCCCCCCGCCCTCATGAGATGTTCTGAGACACGCACAAGACCTGCCTCACGAAAATCTAGATCTAAATTCTGATCCTTTGCTGATCTGAGAATACTGTTGTATTTATTTGTTATCATAAATATGACGCTTAACTTTCAGACACAGCTCATGTCTACTGGCTGACTTGATATTTGTGTTCATGAGCAATTGTTTACATGTTCCTAATAAATTGGACGATGTAGATTAAAACACGTTTGTATTTCCAATAAAGTTGACATATTCCTGATATTGATTCATTTACATGACGAATTGTGTTTTTAAAACTGAAACGTGTTTGTGTTGGTCAGGTCCGGCGGTGCCAGTGGGTGTAGATGTGCAGGTGGAGAGTTTGGACAGTATCTCAGAGGTCGATATGGTAAGAAGAGTGTTTTTTGTGAACTTTTAATCTTCGGTGTAATGGTATTTGAGTGTCAATGGCTGGATTATATGTCAATCTCAGTATTTGTGATTAACCTTCCCCCTAAAAGCATATGACATCTAGACTTGCTTTTGTTTATCGTATCAGTGCCGATGTTTACAAGCAAGGGGAGATCTGATGTTACGTAACATGCTATGGGGATAATCCAGTGACCCAGCAGCCAATCAGAAAGCTTCGTCCATCTGAAACTCTGAGAGCTGTCAGTAATACCAACAGATGGAAACATTTCATCAAGACAACATTAACGCTGCATGGGTTGCATAGTTTCCCTCTGTTTAATGCACCTTTGGTGGTTTGCCTTTACGCGTTGAGATCACATGACCAGTCCTGTTCCTCTCTCATGCCATCTCATGTTTCTGTCATCTCTTCACTGTATTATTCTAATAAACTATTAAAAGAGAAAAAAGAGAAAAAGGCAAACAAACAGGTTGCCCCAAACTTGCATTATTGAGTTTATGTTATTTTGCGTTTAACATCGCTTCATGTTTTATAATACAGGACTTCACCATGACGCTCTACCTGAGACACTACTGGAAGGACGAGCGTCTGTCTTTTTCCAGTAAAACCAATAAAAGCATGACCTTCGATGGTCGACTGGTGAAGAAGATCTGGGTACCTGACGTTTTCTTCGTCCATTCTAAACGTTCCTTTATTCATGACACCACCACAGAGAACATCATGATCAGAGTTTATCCTGATGGTAAAGTTCTCTACAGCCTGAGGTGAGCAGAAGAGAACAGAAGTCCACATGACATCATCCGTCACAGTCATGTTTCAGCGTGTTTCTGTGCTTCAGGGTGACTGTAACTTCAGCGTGTAATATGGACTTCAGCCGCTTCCCGCTGGACACACAGACCTGCACACTAGAGCTGGAGAGCTGTGAGAGATGCATGCTTCTCCTGCATGATTATTCTCAATGCTTCAGATGCATGCTTCCCATCACTGATTTTCAAGCATGCTTATTTTGCATTCTTTCCCTGAATGTTTCTAATGCACGCTTTCTCTGGGTGCTTGCACTGCAAGCTTCTTCTGCATAGTTCCCCTGGACACTTTTCCTGCATTGTTTCCTCTGCGTCCTTCTCCTGGATGCTCCAACTGTGTGCTTACCCGTGCATGCTTTACCCGCACACTTCTCCTGCATTTTTCTCTTGAACACTTCCCCTACAATCCTTCCCAACATGCTTCCCCTTCATACTTCTCCTGGATTTCCCTGCAAGTTTACCATGCATGTTTCTCCTACCTCACACTTCCCCGACAATCCATTCCCCTGCATGCAGTTCATGCATGCTTCCCCTGTGAACTTCTGCTGCATGTTTCTCCTGTACTCTTCCTCTACATTCCTTCCCAACATGTTTCCCCCACATGCTTTCCCTGAACGTTCCATCTGCATGCTTCCCTGTCTACTGTATTACTACCTGCATGCTTCTTCCCCAACAAGCTTCCCTTGAGGGCTCTCTGCCTCTGCATACTTCTCCAGTAATATTTCCCTGCATACTTCCCCCGCATGCTTCCTTAGTTTCTAACACTACACGTTTATGTGCTGTATGTCCAGACGCCTACACTGATGAAGACCTGATGCTCTACTGGAAGAGTGGAGATGAATCACTGAGCACAGATGATAAAATCTCTCTCTCTCAGTTCCTCATTCAGGAGTTCCACACAACCTCCAGACTGGCTTTCTACAGCAGCACAGGTACAGATCAAAGCTTTAAAGCACACTGCTCTCATCGTGGCTGTTAAATCATAGATCAGTTCTACTTAGGAGTATCCCAGACAGTTTCTTCATATTGTTTAATGTCCGCATGTTGTCATTCATGTCTTCTGCAGGTTGGTACAATCGTCTGTACATCAACTTCACTCTGCGGCGTCATATCTTCTTCTTTCTGCTGCAGACCTACTTTCCCGCCACTCTGATGGTCATGTTGTCCTGGGTGTCCTTCTGGATCGACCGGCGGGCCGTTCCTGCCAGAGTTTCTCTAGGTGATTTCAGAAAAAAACACTGGGGTTGTTTTTAAGTAAATTCTGAAATGTGTCGAGGGATTTATGTCAGTTGTGATGATGTAAGTCTGTTAAAGTTCTATGTCCAAGTATTCCTAGAAAAAGTTCAAGTGATTGTTTTATTCATGATTGTCATTTATTTCTGCAGGCATTACCACGGTCCTCACCATGTCCACTATCATCACGGGAGTAAATGCCTCCATGCCCCGAGTGTCTTACATTAAAGCTGTGGACATTTACCTGTGGGTCAGCTTCGTCTTCGTCTTTCTGTCTGTTCTCGAGTACGCGGCCGTGAACTATTTAACAACAGTGAATGATGGGACTGAACGCAAGTTAAGACAGAAGGCAAGTACACACCTGTCCTGCATTAATAACATGCTTGGAATACAAATAAAATCCCAAACACTATAGATGCACTGTAGCACTAGGACAGATTACTGAAAGCTTTTGTCAGCAGTTTTCTGTTTTTTTCATGACAGCATGCACCCTGCGCATGTGATGCGTGCCACACAAGGACTGTAATGCTGAATGGAGCGTGCAGTAATCCCGATAGCAACGGCCTGGCAGGATTCACCCAATCCACAGGTGTGGAAGATAAACAGGACCGCAAGCTTGTGCATCTGTCTGTGGAAGATGACGGTGCGGGACGCAAGAAGAAATCTCTCCGTGGCCTCCACATCATTCAGAACACCCATGTCATCGACTCATACTCATGTATGATCTTCCCAGGGGCCTTTATATTCTTTAATGTCATATACTGGTCTGTGTACTGCTGACGTGCCTTACCATGAGTGTTTGTGGAGTGTTATCAGAAGTGTTTTTAGACATATTGTTTGTTTAAATGTCTCACTATCTTGAATGTTTGAAGAAAGTCATAAATGATCATTTCATTTTTGGTCATCTGTCCCTTTAAGAAAAGCGTGACATTCAAATGATCAAATAAACAACAATCTTTTCTTTTCAAATGTCTATGAAAGTTCTGCCTCTGAAACAAATCTCCTTATTGGCTGACATGAGATCTTACAGGTTATTGGTAGGCGGTTTTCTAGTGACTAGCAATAGCAAGTTAACTTTGAAAGATCTCACTCTCTCTTCAGGGTTCTCTACAACGCCACGCCTCCTCCCCTAATCATCTCATTCACCGTCCCGTAAGATAATGTAAGTTTACAGTAGCACATAACATCACAATTTAGGGCTTATTTAAGGTTACTGTAAGTTTGTGCGTGATAAAGGGGGCGGAGTTATACAAAACATGTTCAGGTTGACAAAAAATGTTTACAATATGTGATCTAGCAGCTGTTGTTTTGTGTTTTATTTGTATTTTTAAACCCTGGATATTTCTCATGTTGTGTTAACTTATGACTCAATCTTGTCTTAACGTTTGATATTTTCATTTATTAAGTATTTCATACATATGTATAAATATAACTGCAGACACGCAGTCGACCAACGTTGACCGTTGCAATTTGGCGGAAGACTTGCGTATGGCCCCTCATAGAAACAGACACTAATAAGGCATCTATGTGTGTATATCTATGTATGTAAGAACACAGTTTATACACATCAGCTTTTAGCTGTTTCCATATTTTCATGCAAGCATAATCTTAATCCTATATCTAAGGCTTAACCCTTACCCTACTCATTTCCTATATGGCTTAAATCTGATTGGTTGCCAGAAGCAAGAATGATAAAACAAGTCAGCCAGATGAGAGATTGGGAACCAAACTATCCACACTATACACCTCCAGTCCGTACACAAACTCAACTGTCTCATTCAGGTCGTTGGAACGGAGGAAAGTTGAGACAGGGACAAAAACCTTGTAGGTATAACAGTAAAAGTGGATAATAATGGATTAAAGAACAAATGAGCGATGAGACACTCACCTTCCACCTGTCTACATGTTGATGTGAGGTCAAAGCAGCACATACAACATCAAACTCGTTCATTTACTACTCACTGTGTATTTATTTCTTCATCTTCCTTTGAAGACGAAAGATTTATGTGCAATTGAGCATTTTACAATCCTTGAATATAACAACCAACTGTGATGGACAAAGACCATCATCACCACGATGTCCGAATGTCTAATATACAATATACAGCGTACAACATATAAATAAATGTGATGTTTAACAAAAACGTGTCTTTAAAATGATATCAAGCAATAGTTTACATTAACTTGAAGTGAACTGGAGCACTGATCACTGTCTATACCGCAGGATTACGTACATTTCATTCAGATAGCACGTAATGCGCACTAAACATTACATAACATGGCCAGCAAATGTCTGTTTCACCCTGTAACCGCTAAAGCCCCTTCTGCACGTCTGACCTTCACATTCATACAGATTAATGCAGCTGCCAGACACACGGCATCACACTGCAGGACAGAACACAGGATTCTTTTCAACTTCTTTATTGCTTTTACGTGCTGTGTTGATGTGGGCATCATGCACGCTGATGTCTGCTTTCTGTTCTGCGCGTGTTTTCTCTCTGGGGCTCTGCAGCTGCACGCACAGGTCATTCAGACCGGCAGTCAGATCAGGTGAGTGTGAATCAATCAATCAACTCTTATTTGAACTTTCTTCTATGTGACAAATCTTTGTTTTTACATTCGTGGTTATGAGCAGAACTAGTTTTGTCAGAGTTGTAGTTAAATAACGTTTATTCCCATGAAGGATGTTGTCATGTCTTACTGTAGCGTTCACAAATGTACACATGTGCATGTTTTGCAAACATACAAACTTGAATTAGAATGATGGTTAGATGGAAAATATTTTTGTCGTGTTTCTCAAACCTCATATTTGTGTGATATATGCAGACAGAATGAGAGCTGGAAGAGCTTTATTGCCATATGGAATTGTCATTGGTAATGAAAGACAATGTCAAGAGATACTATGATACAAATAGAGAGTAAATGTAAATAAAAATGAGGTAAAGACAATTGTACTGTATCAGTGATGAAAAGACATTGTACATCTATTCTGTGAATTTACATTCATATGATATGACAATATGTACACACAGTAAGAATAGTAGACAGTGGTTAGTAATGAAGATTTAAATAGAAAGTTTAAGCTGTTCTGATCTGTTTTTGAACGCATTTTTATAATAATATTCTAATCGAATGATACATTTTTTGTAACATTGACAACTATGGAAGGTAATTCCTGCCAAATTTAAATACATTAAATAATAAAAATAAAAATCAGATTAACAATTTCACTATACAAAACTGCGCCCACAATATGTGCCATGAAAAATAAAATAATTTTCTTTTTGTTTTTTTACAAGGACAATGCACTTTGTCTGGTCAAATACAAAACATTTCTGGTTTAATTTAACCCAACGGTTTGGTTTGTCCCTTTTTGACCCAATGTTTGGTTGAAAATTATCCAACTTTTTTTAGAATGTGTAAAAACAGTAAATAAACAAAAGAAAGTTTTGGAAAAGGTTCAACAAATAGTTTTTTAATTAGACCTGTCTGACAAACAGATCTGAAATTCTATTTAAAATGCAATAAATGAATAAAACATACAATAAAATAACTTGTGGTACACACAAAATCTAATAAAATGAATTCTTCTGATTTGATAATGTCTCCTCTTGAATTGTTCAGATCCAGACGAGAAACAAGCAGAAGAGAGAGAGAAACACACAAACCCGGCAGGTATAGTAGCAGTTTCACATTTTTTATGTCAATTTTTGAATCCTTGACTTATTTATCTAGTGTACACAGTGGTAATATTTGATATTGTGTTATTTGCTCATTGGTGTTTGACATGTGTATTTGTGAAACAGCACATTACTGATGAGAAGTCCAGACATCACGAAAGCCCCCGTCACAAAATCCCAACAGCTGCTGAAGTTAGACGACCATGACTTCACCATGAGGCCTGACTTCGGAGGTGAGACGAGAAGAGATTTAACATCAAAACAGATAGAGATCTTGAGATTTTACTGTGCACTAACATTTGACCGTAAGTGATACCATACACCAGAAGATCTTAACAAACATTTGTGATGACATCATTGCCAGATCTGTTTTTTACGTAAAATCTGATGAGATTATGACACTGTGGCTCTGTGCCAACAGCATTTACAGTAGACATCTGCCCTATTTACCACAGTCCACACAGACTCGCATCATATCAACCAAAGAATCACAAGTAATTCAATAAATAAAGATAAATAGGCTTAACAACTTATTAAAGGGATAGTTCACCCCCCCAAAAAAATTCTGTTACTCACCCTCAGATTGTTCCAAACCGGTGTATATTTCTTTGTTTTGATGAACACACAGGAAGATATTTGGAAGAATATTAATAACCAAACAGATCTCATCCCCTTTTTTACTGTCATAGTAAAAGAAATACCATTGGAGGATAAGATCTGACATTCTTCTAAAGTTCTTCCTGTTTGTTCAACAAAACAAAGAAATGTATACAGGTTTGGATTTGGAAATATCTTTGGGAAATTATCATCTGATGTGAGGTTGACAGAATTTCCAAATTGGATGAACTATCCCTTTAAAAGCAATAGAAAAGTCTGTATGTGCAATAATATGAGTATAATATATGATGATGTTGACACAAAAAAAAACATGTTTATGTTGTATAAATTATAAGTAAAAAAAAAAAGAATTACATTTTTAGTTAATATTGAAAATTGATCTCTTAGACATGAACATCACATGGGT
Organism: Triplophysa bombifrons; assembly: GCA_029783895.1. Lineage (NCBI taxonomy): Eukaryota > Metazoa > Chordata > Actinopteri > Cypriniformes > Nemacheilidae > Triplophysa > Triplophysa bombifrons. The sequence continues at coordinate 20,631,215 of CM056454.1, read as the reverse complement.
TATACATTTGCTCATGTATATCTCACATTATATAATGATGTTAATGAGACTATAGATGAGGTGGACAAATGTACAGATGAATGTCAAACAGATATCATGATGTTTTAAGTACATCATTTAGGTTCAATTGAATTTATATTTTAAGCTTTATTGTGCTTGCACCAGCGTACATTAGAAAACAACTTAAACACAATTATTTTATGATGCATTGTATATTAAAAACGAAGAAAAACAAATGGAGGCATTAATGTTGTGTATATTTGCAGGTCCTGCAATACCTGTGGGAGTGGACGTTCAGCTGGAGAGTCTGGACACGATCTCTGAAGTTGATATGGTAAAACACGGACATAACGTACAGCAGCTTTCATACAATTCAGTCCCATTAAGACTGAAGCACACAAGAAAAAACATACAGAATTTAACTGTTTTACTACTGAAAAAATGTCAAATCACAGAACATTTTTGCCAATGGCCAACTGCAAATTTTCAAGTAATACATATCATTTTATGTGAAACAATAATAAAAGTTTATTTTAGAGTATTTTTCTGGCACCTCAACTGCATTTTTTACAGTGCAGGATTTGGATTTTAACAACAGCACACTTTCTAATCTTTCCAGAAACGCCTCTTATGCACTGACACGACTTGTTAAATATGATCAAAGATTCCAATAAATATTCTCTATTAACATAACAGAGCGTGAAAACTAGGAGTTAGTAGCAGTATCAACATTAATCATATTAATACCGTGTTACGACAAGGTTTGGTAACAAGGTTGACTTTCCAAATGTCAAATATATGCAGTAGCAGCTCATGGAAAGAGCAGTTTGACTTCATGAGATGGCTGAAAAACACTCACTGTCTTAGAAAAAGATAAATGTCTTGGAGTGCTGGAGATCTTTGCGGGCAGTTAATGATTGTTTGTGTTGCAGGACTTCACCATGACGCTCTACCTGAGACACTACTGGAAGGACACACGTCTGTCTTTTCCCAGTAAAAGAAACCAGAGCATGACCTTTGACGGTCGACTGTTAAAGAAGATCTGGGTACCAGACATCTTCTTCGTTCATTCCAAACGTTCATTCATCCATGACACCACCACAGAGAACCTCATGCTCAGAGTTTATCCCGACGGCAAAGTTCTCTACAGCCTTAGGTAACCATGTGATAAATTCACGACTGAGTTAAATGAAGTGCAGTCATGCTGTTCTTTCTTCAGATACTAATCAAAAGAAGTCACTGGACCGCGTGGATTAATAAATGAGAATCTGTAGGATTTAGCGTGACCCGCGGGTCTATCCGGACACAAATCTGGTTAATTGCTGAGTGTTAATCTCAGAGCGGCCCTACATCCGATCTGTCAGATGAAATGACTTTATAATACTACAGTATGATCATCTCAACTTGCTGCAATCTACAAGAGAATCAACTGTCCCAAGAGCAGCTACTATATACATCTTAGTCTCTGAGGCCAGGTGGCTGATCTCTTAAATTTTGCCATTTACTACCTCGTCCCTCTTTATACTTAAATCAGCACACTGGCCAATGAATCATAGGTCAACATTGCCGGCTGCCATATTGGTAAGGGGAAGACTGCCATTAAACATACAAGTTTTTGTTGAAGGCAGAATAATTTCAATGGTTTACGAGATACATCATATGGCAGTCTTGCCCTGTCCAATATGGTGGACTCATTGAGGCATTGCAGTTACATGTTATCCTTAAACATGAAATACATGAGCAGACCCAAACAATAACCGAAGTGAGACACGTAAAACAGTGTGGAACAATACTGTTGTGTTATACATTTTATCCAAACATTGGTTTGAGTGGAATAAACCCAAAAGCTACATATTTGTGATGTTCTGCAGGGTCACGGTCACAGCAATGTGTAATATGGATCTGAGTCACTTTCCCATGGACACGCAGACATGTTCACTGGAGATTGAGAGCTGTGAGTCCAAACACATCATGACTTGCTTTCCTAGCTGTATTCTTATTATGAATATTTGCTATTTACCTGAGATGCACCGATACTACATTTCTTTACCGATAGCCAATTTTTCAGAGTGATATCAGTCAATACAAATTCTGACTATTAATGTTGAAAATTAAGCTGGTGATGTTGCTTTAGATTTTCTATATACAGAGCACAGATTCATTGCGGCCCTGATCATCGGCTGGATTTAAACTTTTGGCTGAGAGTAAGTGGTGTGAAAAATATGTCGGTGCATCTCTACTATTTACCATATTTTACTGTTATTGTTAAGCACCAGTACACCAGACAATTTCCTTTAACCTGTGGTATTTGACAATGATGATTCTGATGATTGTAAAATATGTGCCTTATGTACATGCTACAAGATTAAGGTGACGCCATAATCTCAACTTTGGTTTCTTGATAGTTGAGTTGCTTAAACTTTATAACTTTATTAGTTTAAAGCCAAATTGGGGAAAGTACAAGACTAAATACATAGCATGAATGAGGGAGCTGTGTTTTTTTATTTAAGCATGAAAGCATAAGTTTCCCATTTGATTTCAGTGGTTCATGACACACGTGGAAACACTTTCGTCTCCATTTACTTATGATGTCAGTAGTTAGACTTTATATTATTACTTTCATATTATATATAATAATAATAAAATTATTAATTTTCATTAAGAATTATGAAAAGCTCAGAAGAATTGATTTGGCCTTCATCATGTAATTAATAACCAGTAATTCATTACTTTTTCAGAGTAAAGTACCCAACACTGATGATAACTATAGTATTTTTTCATAAAATTATAATTATAATAAAAATGATCTCATGCGAAACCTTTACATTTGAAAATGATCGCAGAATTTGACTTTCTTTTCATGTTGTCTGTCATGTGATGTAAGGGTTGTAAAGGACAACACTTTGTGTGCAGATGCTTATACTGATGATGATCTGATGCTGTACTGGAAAAAAGGAAACAAATCTCTGCAGACGGACGAGAAGATTTCTCTCTCTCAGTTTCTCATTCAAGAGTTTCACACCACTTCTAAACTAGCTTTCTATAGCAGTACTGGTACACAAACACACGCACACAAACACACTCACAGACACACACACACATCTACTATGACAGTAATGACTTTGTGTTTCACTCCAGTAGATTATATGTTGTGTGGATGATGGTTACATGTGTGTTGTTGTCATTCATGTCTTCTGCAGGTTGGTACAATCGTCTGTACATCAACTTCACTCTGCGGCGTCATATCTTCTTCTTTCTGCTGCAGACCTACTTTCCCGCCACTCTGATGGTCATGTTGTCCTGGGTGTCCTTCTGGATCGACCGGCGGGCCGTTCCTGCCAGAGTTCCTCTGGGTGAGCAAACACAAAGCATCATTCACATGATCTGACATTTCTATGTGTTTATTATGATGCCACAGCTGACACCGTGCATGTACATCTCATGAATCATTGAAATTCATATTTTGGTATCTTTACTGTAGTTTCTTGCATAGAAATAAACTAGTGCCTTCAAAAACTTAACAGAAAGTGAAAGTGTTTCATTGTCTATAGGGTCAAAGTGTTTTTTGGCAGGAGAAAGTTGGAAAATGATCAATTGCTTCTAAACACACATTGTACTTATATTAAATTGATATAAACTCAAAATAATTTTGAAGATTTTTTCAAGAAGTATAGATGAACCACAGAAGAAACTCTCAATTTGTGTAAAAACAGCACACAAACAAGTACTGTTTTCACACATTGAAGGGATAGTTCACCCATAAATTAAAATTCTGTCATCATTTTCTCACCCTCAAGTTGTTTTAAATCTGTTTTTAAAAACGTTGGGAAACAAAACAATTCATAGAGTTTTTTCTTCTATGGTAGTCCATGGTGTCCCAGAACTGTGACAAACATTTTTACAAATAACAGTTTTATGTTAGGCAAAACTATTTTTTTTTTTAGGAACAACTTAAATGATGACAGAAGTTGTGGGCGAACTGTCTCTTTAAATACTGAAATGTATCATTGCAGAAGTTAATATAATGTAATATAATTGAACATCTCTTACACTGACTGTGATATCTTTCACAGTAAGTGATTTAAGTGCTGTAGAATTGTTATGACGTCTTGAGTTTCTTTGCAGGCATTACCACGGTGCTCACCATGTCCACCATCATCACGGGAGTCAACGCCTCCATGCCCCGAGTGTCTTACATCAAAGCTGTGGACATTTACCTGTGGGTCAGCTTCGTCTTCGTCTTTCTGTCTGTGATCGAGTACGCCGCTGTCAATTACCTGTCCACCTTACAGGAGCGTAAAGAGAGGACACAACGCAGTAAGGTAAGATGAGACTCTTCACTTAGCAGATATGACGATGACGTCGTGTGTGATGTAATGTGATGATGCTGCAGTTGCCGTGTACGTGTGGAATGGTTCATCCGGGGCAGATGATGTACAGCAGCAGTTACAGTGACATGGACATGATGACCACCGGGAACTACGGCATGTCCGAGCTGAACGGAGACAAACAGGAGCAGTTCCTGATGCATTTAGTTTTGGATAATGATCAAGGACCTTCAAGCAGCAGTTTATATATAGACACACACGCTATTGACAAATACTCCCGGGTCATCTTCCCCGGAGCGTACACACTCTTCAACATTATATACTGGTCTATATACTCTCGGTGACTGCTGCTCCTTTCTTTTTACTCTACAGACATTTGCGAAAACAGAAACCCAGTTAATTTTGTACTTTTATGATAAAAAAAAAAATGTTTTCAAGTCGTCAAATACTCGTCAAATATTCTTGCTACATGTGTGTATCATTTACAGTCAACACAGTGCATTCTTTTTTTATGAAATACACATTTTGGTTTAGTAGGATCATGTCATTGGTAAACAATCATTGTTATCTGGTGAATAGAAATGTTTGTTTTGCTGCATGTTTGTATCATTTAATGACGTAATTAAATGTGTTCTGATCTTTATGTAAAGTGTTTCTTTGCTCTGTATTGTGTCTGTTAACATCACATTCTTTGGAAATAAATGTGTTTGTTAAATTCGTTTTATAAAACTTGTTCTGATGAATCAAAGCAAGACATGAATCCTATTTTTTCAGAGATTCTGATGAAACGTCTGTGATATCATCTAAATATAAAATCTAAAGTTCAAGGGCACATATGTTTATGGGCACTAAAGAGAGATAACTTATATCAAATGTGTATAGATATTTGACAACTTTCATATTATCATTGTTGTCAAATTATGAGTAAAAAACTCTTTACCAAAGCTTATTTTAATAAATATATTTCATGTATAAATAATGATTAAAATCCATATTTACAATCCATTATTATTTGATTTTCTTATGTTCACATCTTCTCTTTCTTTAAAGCTTTAAATGTTTAGGTTTTAAAAGTTACAACTTGTCAAATGAAAAGTCAACAGTATGAAATGTAATTATTACTGTGTATGTTTTAGCTGCAACTACATAAACTTCCGGTATAGACCTCAACAAAGAATCAAGGAATATTTTTATGAGTAGTTATCATTTAATTTAATGCAAATAAACAATATGAATCTAAGTTAAACTGTATATTTTAACAGGACGCAGACCCAAAGTTAACTTTGTGCATCTGATGAAACCATCTATGGTTATATAGCTAACTCAAATTTTATATTACATTTATATTTATACAAGTTCAACATTTTTATAGACTTTCTCGTCTTGTGCAGAAATGTAGGTGTCATCGACTCCTACGTTAAAACCATCGTGATGCAGGATTGATGAGACTTACAGTACCAATGTGTGAACATCTTAAAATCCTCATTCTACTCAAAAGATTCTCAAGTTCAGCATCTGTTCAGCATGATGTCAACAGTCAAAATACGCTTTCTCTTCAATTACCATTATGTCTATCTCACAGTTTCTCATGGAGCTTCAACAGAGTTTGCAGGCACACAGACACATCTCTTTACTGCAGGCGGTCTGCGCAGCCGCATCCTGTCACACGTATTCTCCCCAGCAATGGCTGGGCGGCTTGGGAAGGACGCTGGGCGAAGGAGGCTTGATGAACTTGACTCCGGCGTAAATCTTCTCTGCGTCAAACGACGGCTCAGAACAAACTTTCATCTTCTCTCGGCATGTCACACTCTCGTGTGTTTTGGCAAGCCCAGTGTTGTCTGGAGCGTTTCTGTGCCATCTTCCATCGTTCAGGTTCAAAGACAGATGAGTGGGTTCGGTCACATCTTTCTGTTTTCGACTGTTAAAGACAAACAGAGAACAATATTAGAAGATCTGACTAGACGAAGATTTTTATTAGAAAGAATTTGAAAATAAATGATAATGGATTTAATGGTCAAACAGGATTGGATTGTTTTTTATGGAAACTAGAATAGTCGTTGTGTTTTTTTCTACTGGTGGGATGTCATCAGGTGGATCGGAAGCAATAGAACCCCACTAAATCCTACTGGGACAAGACCCAACACACACTACACAAAGACATTTTAATGGTAAACAGATGATAATGAAACTGTATTGTTCAGAAGGGCACGTTATATGCACTCTGTTTGTGCTAATATTGGTAACCTGTTTATTAGTAGCTGGTTTAGTCTTGTCGTGTGGAGTTAATGAAGGTTTAGCATGTTTTGTCTCTGTTGTCCTTATTGAGCACAATTGTTCCTCTCTTTCTCAGGATTTGTTTGGATCTGTTCATCTTCACGCCTTTATTTCCAACACTTGAATCAACGCGATGTCCAAACGCTTCGCCCAGCATGATCTCACAACTCAGAAAAGAAGATGATGATGAGGTGATATGTCATGAGTTTCTGTTGATTCCTGACCTCGTAATTCTTAAATTCTGAGAAAAATACCAATCAATAAAGTTTCCTCACATATTTCCCTTAAGTTTTTGTTAATATTGTTGAATTATCCGTTAAGAAGAAGCCAGAGGGTAAAAACTTCCGTTTCCATGGTAAGCTATTGCTGTGCACTACACAGCGCGCATGTGCCAAAGACAATTCAATAATAATGTTTTACTTTTTTATTTATGCAACATGAAACATACACTTTCGTACACAATTATTTCATTAAACATACGTTACTAAAAAGAAAACAATATGAATAATGCGTGCCAATGGATATAAATTATAATATATAATATGTTTTTTCATCTTCGGTACAATTAGTGAAGCCAGAATGGCGTATTTATTTTTATAGAATTACAGTAAAATAATTATATAAAACTATAAAGAATAATTAGCATAATTAATATATTAATATGTATTTTTTCACATAGCTAGTTCATTTCCTGTCTGTGTTTTCTTACAACTAATTATTTATTTTACATTAATATTGATTAACTTTTGTTATATGTTGTTTTCTAATTATATTTTATTCTAAATGTATTAAATTAAAACTTCTCAACAGTTATTGATTCCTTGCGGAGATCATTTAACAATCTTATTGTTGCTGCTAAAACCGTATATATGGAGTAACCTGCATGTTAAATAAAGTTTTTTTTACTTTTATATAGATCTTTCTACTATGACATATTTGATTATTGTGATGCTTGGGTGTGTTTAGTTGCTTAATGTTTTGTGAAAAGGTTTGTTGAAGTGTTTTAAAGAAGATGTTCCTGAAAAAAAACATCGTAACTCAGGTGCCGACGTCATAAGTAGAATAACCTACATAGCAACTTGATAGATAAGCGGCAGCACTCGAAGGAGACTTTCTGTCTATAGATTGCAACGAGTTACAAACTGAATTCAAGTTTACTTTTTGCCATTCAGCGTTTGGAAATGACACGCAGTTTCATCGATGTACTTCTGAGTTTTTTCTTCTTCTGCTTGTCAGATCAAGAATCTACTGAAATCGATCAGATTGACCTTCCGGAGGAATCGTTTGCCGATGCAGCGGTAAGAGATCCTTTGATGTTAGCATCAGAAACCTGAATGTTGTATTAAATTCAACAATTAGGAAAGAATCAAATCTTTTTTGTTTTATCACATCGGGCTCGTGAGGCAATATCAGCCAATCATGTAACGTTAGTGGCAGTAACTTCTGGGGCGGGTTGTAACCACCGTCACAACACTTTACTTTACTTTTCACAATTTAATATTAAATTGAACCTGTTTATTTTAAATAGCTTTACTGGGCAAACAGTCATGTGAAAATATTAGGACACCCCATGAAAGCCTGTGAGTTTTTAAACATATTTGGATATATGGATATTAAATATCAATTTAAGGCAATACTAAGATATTCAAGAAATATAACTAAACGATTAAAACTGAAGAAAATACTTTTAAAACCTTTCTCTAAAGTCTGCTTACAAAAACAACAATTTGTGGTGAGAAAAAATTAGGACATCCCAAAATTATTCTCACTTAAAATGGCTGTATTCATTCACAGTTGTATCACATCAGATACACAAGATTAGGACATTGTTACTCAGCTTTTTGAAGGAAGCTTGCCCTGTTTAAACCACACACATTTAGTTTGGTGTGCTCTTGGCTGTTGAAGTGAGAGTGAACACCATGGTGAGATCGAAAGAGCTGTCTGAGGCCTTCAGAAAGAAGATTGTAGAAGCTTATGAGTCTGGAAAGGGATTTAAAAATATATCAAAAGATTTTGAAATCAGCCATTCCACTGTCCTGAAAGTAATCTACAAGTGGAGGACGTTCAAAACAACTGTCAACATGCCCAGGTCTGCCCGGACAAGCAAGTTCACCCAAGAGCAGACCGCAAGATGCAAAAGATGTCACCAAAAACCCTAAAATGTCATCACAGGAACTACAGCAGGCTCTTGCTACTGTTGATGTGAAAGTGCACGCGTCTACAATCAGAAAGAGACTACTGGCGGGATGCGAACACTGCCATTAGTGAAAGAACCACTGCTGGTTCGTCAAAACCCAACACCGGTAACATGTGAAGTGATATATCTGAAAAGTTCTGCATCCTTTCAGCCGTCAGAGGAACAGAAACCGATGATTCAAGTTGATCATCACACCCAAATCCTTCCACATTCTGATGTTAAGCCAACGCCGGACACCATACTGTTTGACTCGACTCTACAAGTCTTCCTAATGGACATTGACATTGCAAATGAGTATGTTAAGTACAAAGGGAGGACGTTCACTCCAGGTGAGATGAAGGCTACACATCGTAAAGCGCTGGAAAATGGGATGAAGCATCCACATCTGGAAGCTGCAGTGAAGCCAAAAGCGATCTTGTGTTGGATGGGGAATGACAGTGTGGTCCAGGAGCCAGTCCCTACCAACCAGGTAAACAAGGTTCAAGACATCACTGATGAAGATGAGAGCAACTCAGAAGAAGAGAAACGTGACTCTAGGAAAGAAACAGACGTTGCCACTCAGAATCCAAGATTCGAAAGATTACATTGTTCTATGTAAATCCTTCCTATCGACCCAAGACAGAGACTCAGCAACTGAAGACATGTAACAAGAGGAATGGACCGCTCGAATGGGCTGAGCGAAAGATCAAGAAAAAAGAAGAGAAGAAGAGAAGAAAAGAAGGATGTTACTGGAAAGACAGCAGCTGCATGAACGATACCTACACGATACAAAACTGAAACATCTTTGGATCAACAAGCAAAACCGATTCAATAGCGCGTTAAATGTGAACCTGTAGAAATCACGAATCTTGAACACGAAAACCAAGATTGTGCATGTAAATCAATACTTGTGATGCGAAATAATAAAAAATAATTAATCAAAGAAGATCTAGAATGGTATTCTTCACGCACGCGAGAGCACGTTTACATGGACAACAATAATCCGACATTAACAGGATTAAGACAATACTCTGATTAAGAATGGAGCATGCAAACAGAGCGTTTTGATTAGTGTAAACTGTCTAAACTCATAATCGTAGTAAACACAAATGGAATTAAGACAGGTGAGGTACTCCAATTTTAGTTGCATTATCGAACTGCGGTGTAGACATCTACACACCTTAATCACACTATTACCAGCGCGTAGGAACTTTCGCGGCACTGTGACAGGTTCCATACATGCAGGGCAGTGGACAGCCGTTTCGTTTTTTATGGCAAACAACAAAGCAAGAAAGCACATTTTTGGTCCGAACGGGAAACAAGAAAGATGCCAACAATTCTAGAAAATAAATTAAACACCTAAAACTGTATGTGGTACCATGGTGAAGATGAACTGTTTGTTGATACATGAAATAACGGAGGGAACGACGAACGGTGTCGGTTGGGGACGTAATGATGTATGCCATTAATAGAATTATGTAGTGTCACATGTAAAATGGGAACATGAAAGGTATATTCTTAAAGCAAGTCAATGTAAACACCTTATTGTAATATTAGCTTACTCAGAATAAGGCAAACATTTGATTCCTGACGTCTATGTAAATGTGGTGGATTTGACTTTTGGCACTACGATTTTGTGAAAACAAATGCTATTGGCCATGCTCCTTTCTGGAACTCCCGTTGTGATTGGAATGTTGCTCCCTTCCCAAGTCGATGACATAACAGGAGAGATGGCAGAGAATTGTTTTTTAATTGGGAAAATAAGATCTATGAATTCACATTAAGTAATAGCCTATTTTACATGTTGACCCAAATGCATGGAAACGAATGAGTGTAGTAAGGAGATGTATTAATATCCACTTAGATAGTGCTAACGATCCATTAGCAGTGGTGTTGTGAGAGCTACTACACTCTTTGGTGTGACACAATACATCAGTAGACCTACTCATCGACTTTATCATACACTAGACTTGATTATATCTCAAGGAGCCGATATAACCAATATCGATATTATACCTCAAAGTGACGATGTTTCCAGTCACCATCTTATAACATGTACACTGCGCACTGCAGAAATCAGTTGTATAACAGTGGTGTAGTCTACGTGATACGCAGGTATACGCCGTATACCCACTAGAAAAGATCAAGAATTTCCGTATACCCACTTAAAAAAGCGCAAGGTTACGTAACAACATCGTTTGTGTCAGAAAAGCGCGACGAACTGACTTTTGGTGCAACCAGGAGATATGAAACCAAAGGAGATCATGAAAGGCATCATTTACACTATCAGTGTGATCGTAAGCCTGCCCCCGAAGCTTCTGGCGCTTCGTGCAGCTGCAGCAGGTGTTACACATAATGAGTCCGACGAGGCTCATGCGATGCTTTACGCGGGGTCCCCACTCCTCGCGTTAGTGTTCCGGGGTCGCAATGTGCACACTGTTCGCCCGTGTATTATACTTTCTGCCTTTAACTCACCCCACATTTAAAACCACTGTGTAGTCTTTAATAAAACGAGCATATTTGTTATCATTAACATAACTGTAAGTCATATTGTGACTTTTGGCATATTACATTTGATCTAAGTAGCCAACTTCACAAATGTTAGTTTGTGTGTTGAATCAATACACGAGGGAGAAAGGGAGAGATAACTTATACTACAATGTTTATAATTGTTTTAGATGATAAGAGATGAGAACTCCTTACAAGCCTTGTGAAAGTCGAGCTAGAGACACTGCCAGCAATCTATAGGTGCAACATGTGCTTGATAAAACTGCACAACTGTTCATTGTTAATTATCATAGTTCACTATCAATGTCAATAATAGATGCAACTTACATAAGTGTGTGAAAAATCTAGTTATTAGTGACGAGGATCAGAGTTTGATTTTAACCATTTTTTTCAATATGATTTAAGTCTTTGACTTGGCCTTAGTCAAACTAAATCAAAATCTAATGTTTATACTTTCTCAAGATATTCTTTACATTATGTAGTTGCCCTGTTTAAAAAAACAATAGAACCCTGCCCAAAACACAAGAGATGCAGATGGGAATCAATAGAAAAGGCATAAATTATTTTTTTTTACAAAGAAATGTGGTTCATAAGGGTATTTAAATGGAAACCACTAGAATGTATGTAATACATTTTTTAGCAGGATGGGTTTATGTAGAAATAGTATATTACAAATAATGACTTAATAGCTTTTCACGTAGATCACTAATGTGCATTGAAAATTGCCAGCTGATAAAACCTGTGCTTTAGTGACTGTATACATAAATAAAACTCTTAACTGACTGATTTAAAACCAGCAAGTCCCTCCAGCTGTCATTGGCTATTGATATCTTGCTGGCATACTCTATCCATGCATTCGTGGGTCTGGTGGTGCTCATGGGTTGTCAACCTGGTACTGTTGAGTAGGCTGGGGGGGAATCAGAGTATACTCACTACAAAAAACTAGACTACACCACTGGTTGTATATCTCGTTATCGACAGGGTAGAACAATCACCTCAACTACTAAAGATAGTTTCATAAGGAACCTGCCAGATCTGACTCCTTTAATAACCTTGCCTACAAATATAGAATCGCTCAACGACATGACCAGCATGGGCACTATTTTCTCTAATACATTAGTAGCGGTCGCACCTATGAAGTCAAAAAAGATTAATGAAAAGATCATAGCACCATGGTACAATAGCACCACTCGCGCCCTAAAAAGAGAAATCCGTAAACTGGAGCGCAAATGGAAACAAACGGAAACAAACCCAATTAGAGGTCTTTAAAATTGCATGGAAAGAGAGTGCAAACTGCTACAAAAAGGCGCTAAAAGCAGCATAAGCCGAACACCTCCATAACCTCATAGAAACTAACTAAAACAATCCAAGGTTTTTATTTAGTACAATTGGTACTTTTTTTTGCAGAGAAAATCGAAAAAATACAAGACAACATAGCTAAAACCCAACCTCCAAGTGTGTCTGAAGAATTAGTATCGACCATCACCCAAAAAGAAAAGCTAGAGTGTTTTTCTCCTATAAATCAGGAAGATTTAATTAAACTTATTGCAACATCCAAACCGACAACATGCTTATTAGACCCCATTCCGACTACCTTATTAAAAGAGTTATTACCTGTTGCAATTGAGCCCATTTATAACATTATTAACTCGTCAATTAATAAATGCCATGTCCCAGGACCCTTTAAGCTGGCTGTAATTAAGCCTCTTATTAAAAAACCAAACGTAGACCCCAACGAACTTAGAAGCTAAAGACCGATTTCAAATCTCCCGTACTTGTCTAAAATACTAGAAAAAGTACTGTCAACTCAACTGTGTACCTTCCTACAAAATAATGACATACACGAAAAGTTTCAGTCTAGCTTTTGACCGCATCACAGCACTGAAACTGCGCTCGTTAGAATTACAAATGACCTCCTTATTGCTTCAGATAAAGGTAACATTTCACTCTTAGTCCTGCTTGACCATAGTACTGCTTTTGATACTGTAGACCATAAAATACTATAAATCGTTTACACAATTGTCCGGTATTCAGGGACAGGCACTGCAATGGTTCAGATCTTACTTAACAGACAGATATCAATATGTCCATCTAAATGGGAAATCGTCAAATCTCACGCAAGTAAATTATGGTTTACTGTACCTCAGGGATTGGTTTTAGGACCCTTGCTTTTCTCCATATACATCCTGCCCCTCGGCAACATTATTAGAAAACATGGAATTAGCTTCCACTGTTATGCAGATGATACTCAGCTATATATCTCATCAAGACCAAATGATTCATTTAAGCTATCCAAACTGGCAGAGTGCATCAAGAACATAAAACATTGGATGACTAGTAATTTCCTCCTTTCAAACTCTAGCAAAACAGAAATATTATTTATAGCACCAAAAACACGTAAACAGAATATCTCCGATTACAGCCTGCAAATTGAAGGCTGCACTGTTACTCCAACAAATACAGTTAAAGATCTAGGCGTTATATTAGACGGCAACCTGTCATTTAAAAATCACATCTCAAATATCACAAAAATAGCCTTCTTCCACCTTAGAAATGTTTCCAAATTACGAAATAGTTTATGTGTTGCAGACGCAGAAAAGCTTATTCATGCATTTGTGACCTCACGGCTTGACTATTGTAATGCTCTACTTAGTGGTTGTCCTGCATCATCGATAAACAAACTACAGTTAGTTCAGAATGCTGCTGCCAGAGTTCTTATCAGGTCAAGAAAATACGATCACATAACCCCAGTTTTATCATCGCTTCACTGGCTACCCATTAAGTATCATATTGATTTTAAAATTCTTTTAATTACTTACAAAGCTTTAAATGGTTTAGCCCCTACTTACTTAACCTAGCTTTTATCACATTACAACCCATCACGCTCTCTACGATCTCAAAACTCAGGACTTTTGATAACAGCTAGAATAACTAAATCCTACATCTTTTCAGCCAAGCTTTCACTTAATGCATAGTTAATGAACTCCAGCTACGCTAATTATTCTCTTTCTGCCTCTGGGCATCCCGAGGTAGGAAAAAATTCCGCCAGGTCCAGATGATCGACATATCCCCATCCCCACCTAGAGATTACGCCAGCTACAGCTGCAGACTGACTGACCATCCCAGCTCCACCTAAGGCAATTCCATCACCACCCAATAGAAATACAACCATCGGACATTCCCAGCTCAGACCACTACATCCCCAACCTAGAACAAAGACGGACAACTCGTCACATTAATGCTGAAGTTACAATATTTGGTATTTATTGCTTAATTTACATCACATGTCAGCAGTTTAAGTTATAGCTGCATTCAGTGGCCCTGATTGGAGGTTGTTGGGTGGGTGTTTGTGGGGAGTGGGGGGGCTTGTTGGTTGTGGGGATTGAGGGGGCTCGTTGGTTGGGGGGATTCATCTGCTGGGGCTGTGTGGGTCCGGTTTTGTTTTGCGGTCGATGTCGGACAACAGAGGAATAAAGTTACAACATGCCATTACTATTTTCCCTGGTTGTTCCTCTGTTTTCTGGTGTCGATCGTGGAGTGGGACCAGGTTGAACCTGCACGGTTTTCGGCGAGTGGGACTTTCTGGGTTGCAGATGGTGGGCTCTCCCTCTTCCTCATGGATACTTGCTCGGTGGCTTTTGGTCGGGGTCACTGAGTGCAGCTATGACACGTCAGAGGGGATCTGGCCCTCCCGGCTGAGCCCGGTTTCTCCCTAGGTTTTTTCTCGCCACAGCAGGGCAGTGTTGGCTTGCTCACCGGGAGACTGCATTTATTTATTTATTAATTAGAAATTATTTATTATAATGATCTCGCTCGTTCTATAAATACCATGCACTGTGCTGTGTTTTGCCTTTTCTGTTTTTCCTGTTTGCCCCTGTAAAGCTACTTTGGAACAGTGCACATTGTGAAAAGCGCTATATAAATAAACTTGAATTGAATTAAATGTATTAGAAACACTGGGTTAATGTGATAAAAGATTTTAATCATTTATATGAAAGCAATTGAGCTCAGCATTCAGCCATAGCAAATGTGGACCAGTGGTCACCTTCTTGTAGATTAGCGATAAATATAGATTAGTAAAATGTGTTATAATATAACGTTATATATATTGGCTATATATATAAATATAATTTAATATTTTCGATGTTCCGCGTTTAAATCCCCCCAGGGCAATGTTTTCATTAGAATGTTCATAAATTCAGTGTTCATAATCTAAAACCTTCATATACAATTATGTTAAGATTATAAACATCACGTCCGGGTAGGTAAACGTGGAACATCGAAAACGTTAAATTTAATTTTGTTGTCACAAATCACAGTGTCCCGCCCCCTTATTGCCAACAGTCAAAATTACTCGCACGGGTGAAGAATCCCAGCTCACGTAGTGAAGAATAGCTCTAGCACGTGTAGTCAATACTGTGTGCGAGTGATCTGCTTTGATTCGGGGGTTTGTTATTTCCCCTCGCAAGTGTTGATTTACGAGCACAATCTTGGTTTTCGTGTTCAAGTTGCAGATTTGCTATTTCTACAGGTTCACATTTTATGCTTGTGCGTTTTCAGTGTGCTGGTGCACCTGTAATCTGCTTGCGCGCTGTGTTTACATGTCCTGCAGTTTTGGCAAAATTTCTAACGCCATAGTCCGGAAACGGCTGATTCGGCTAAAACGGGGCAACGAGGATCACAGATGCCATCTCCTCCCTGATTTTGCACAGCACCAGGGGGGAAAGCTTCAATAGAGGAAAAGCGTAAAGCCGGACATCCGGCCAACGCACTGTCAGAGTGTCGCTCCTCATGGGGCTCGTCGTGAATAGATCCACTTCTGCCTTCCAGACACGATCCCAAATCAACCGCACTGAGTTGGGATGAAGCCTCCATTCACCATGCGGAAGACCCTCCCTCGAAAACATGTCCACTCCGCGGTTCAGACAACCGGGAATATGTGCTGCCCTGATGGAGAGTAGATGCAGATCCGCCCACAGCAGGAGCCTCGCAGCCTGCTTGAAAAGGGGTATGGAGTGGACCCCGCCATGGCGATTTATGTACAAAACCACTGACATGTTTTCCGGGGGAATCAGGATATGTCTCTGCTCCAGCCGCAACAGAAAAAAGTCTGAAGATCTAAGGGCACCGCCTTCAGCTCCAAACGATTTAAGTGCCATCTGCTCAGTGACTGTGACTAAAGACCTGACGCCGGCATGCCTTCACATACCGTGACCCATCTCGAGGATGAGGCGGCAGTCGTATCTATGCGCCTCGTCACTAGCCCCAGGGGAATTCCCCGACAGAACATGCTAGGGTCGCGCCATGGTCTCAAGGCCGTGAGGCAGCTGTGCGTGACAGGGACACACACCCGACCCGAGGACCATGCCCTCCACGGGACTCGAGCCTTCAGCTATAACTGTAGTGGTCGAAAAAACAGAAGACCCAAAAGCCTCTGAAACTCCCTCAGGGGAACAGACCGACCCGGCCTGAGCATGCACAGAGCATGGAGATGGACTCTGTCTGCTCTCTAGAGAGGCAGGCGCGCATCTCCACTGAGTCGAAACATACCCCAAGATAAGTTATAGACTGACTAGGAATGAGGTTGCACGTCTGCATGTTCATGCACAGCCCCAGGGACGTTAAATGACAAAGCAGCGCCTTTGTATGACCAATGAACGCATCCTGTGAATGGGCTAAAATCAGCCAATCGTCCAGATAATGGTGACGTACAGAGAGTTAAATAAAATAGAAAACAAGAATTTTACAAGAAGACCAACATACTGATAAATGTATTGTTTCTAAAGCACTATACGTCGATTTGGATAAAAGCATTTGCCAGATACACAACAGAGAAACGGCAAAATAAATGTAAGCTGGTGTCATGATAGTTATTACAGAAAATAAATGTATCTCCATCTTTCCTTACAATTACTCTTCGGAATTGTATTTCTTTTGCTATTAAATATTTTTTATTATAGTGTTTTTGAACCTTAACACAACAGAATAATGTAGTATACATTAACAAAGTGTATTAGGTATGCTGAAATTAAATAAATATAGGCCTAAATATTAGTAGTCTTCAGACATCAGAAGACTACAGAGGACGGTTCGAACTGCTGAGAAGATCATTGGTGCTCCCCGGCCCGCCTTCCAGGAACTGTATACATCCAGAGTGAGGAAAAGGGCTCAGAAAATCCCCCTGGAACTCTCACATCCAACCCATCATCTCTTCACAATGCTGCCGTCTGGTCGCCGCTACAGAGCACTGAGCACCAAAACAACAAGAAAGAAAAACAGCTTCCTCCCTCAGGCCATCTACATCTTGAACAGTTCAATGTTCTTTCCCACCGTGCAAATAATAACTCTGTGCAGTAATAATTAATAGCAATATTAATTTTATCCTCCAGATAATACACTATCTAACAGCTTTCTCTGTGAATTATATTTCTTTCAACTGTATATAGCACATACCTTGTACATACAATAGTCTATTCTTATTTTTTACTTGTACATTTTTACATACACACATACTATACTCTCTATATCTTTATCTTATGTTTATTATATTGTATTTCTTAATTTTGTATACCCATAGGCCCTTATTTACATCATCTGTGCACTTTATTCCATTGTGTTATGGCCTTTGTGTATTGTTGTTGCTGTTTCTGTGTACTAGATGCTCCTTTCACCAAAACAAATTTCTTGTATGTGCAAACATACTTGGCAATACAGCTCTTTCTGATTCTGATTAGTTGATGTAAAATTAACATTGACAATAACATGAATTTTTTTTATGGAAAAGCTGAAGCACATTTCAGTTGCGCTGCATAAAAAATGAAAACTGAAATAAAGATCAATGAACCTATATAGCTATATTTAAAAAACTATTAAAATGGCAAAACACATGACTATTAAAAAATGTAAAAAAAAGTCAATTTAAAATATGAATAAAGTTACAATAACACAAAAATAAACAACACAACTCTGCTGACTCGGGCTGTAAAACGATTAATCATATTCAAAATAAAAGCTTTTGTTTACATAATATGTGTGTGTGTGTGCGTGTGTTTGTGTACAATATATAATAATTGTGTATATATTAATACACACACGCATACATAATTTTAAGAAAAATATATATCAAATGTTGATATATTATATATAAATATAGAAGTGTACTTCCCCCTGTATTAACAGCGTGTCGTATGTAACTAAAGTAAAAATCCTCATTTCATGTGTGATTATCGCAGCGTATATGGATGTGTAGCGCCCTCTGCAGGCCGCATCGGATCCCTGCAGGTGGTTTGAACGGGAATTACACACACAGCTGCGGAACAACGTGCAGCTATTTCTGTTTACTTCTCACAACGGTTTGTAAATTATACGTCTCGTGGGACTCATCTCATGAATTCCGAACCAACGAAGGACTTTTCTACAACACGAAGCTCTTCTCAAAGCCGCGAATCGCTGATATTAGCAGGACTGCGCTCAAGGCCCAGTCAGCGGATCACTGGAGATCCTGTTGCCCGCTCGACAGGCTTGTTCTCCGGCGCGGCTGAACGCGCATTCCCGCTCGTCTCGGGTTAGTAGAGGAACATGTCTCAGACTGGACCTCCTCCTCGATGGAGGAATTGTCCCAGAAGAGGTCAACCCGTGGCTGGTGAGCATCTATTGAGAGTTTAATCTGCTGCTTTACTAACTCAAACTGTCTGTGATAGTAATGATTAACGTTACTGGCTTCTCGTGGTTACTTCATTACGTTTGACAATAAGTGTCGTCAAGTGCAATGCTGCTTGTTTTTTGTAAGCGCCCGAGTTAAAACTTTCATTCTAACACAAAACTGCCTTTAGCTTGAACCCACAGTAACGTTAGCCGCAGCAAAAACATGACACATTGGGTTGCTTCAGTTTGCCAGAATTCACAGAAAATAATATAACCTGTATGTGCATACATATAGAAAGATATCTGACATGATAAAGTGACGTTTATGGCACTGTAACTTTGGTTTGTTTATTTTAAATGGAGTGGCTAGCCACATTAGCTTGCTGCTGCGCGCAGATCAACATATACAATACGTCACTGGGCGGGAGATGTAATATAGCTCCACCCCTTTGGTCCTTCTACAATTTAGCCCTGGTACATGAATATTAATAGTCAAATGTGACGGTTTACCAGATTATTGGCTGCCATTCAGACTGTTGTCAATCTGCCGGCGAATGAAAGATCGCTACTGAGTTGAGGGCGGGGCTTATCCATAATATTAATGAGGTCTGTTGACTGGAAGCGATATATTATTGTAACTTCAAGACGCCTCACGTTTGGGATTTATCCCCCCACATACCCGGAAGTGACCTCTGCGTGTGTTAAAAAAGTGTTGAAATATTATTTACAAGCATTTTTTAGCATTGAAATAGGGCCGTTCCAGAAATTATTTCCGTGTCGAGGTGGTAAATCCGAGGTGTGTTATCGGTAACAAAAACTAATAAAACATTTCTGTTATTCGAAATGAGAAAATATAGTCCTAAATATTAGTTGATGTACAATTTGAATTAACAATAACATGAAAAAAGAAAATGAAAAAGCACATTTAAGCAAAAATACAATATATAAAACAAAAAAGGAAATAAAAATACAATGAACCTACATAGCTATATTTAAAAAACAAAGTATTAAAATGGCGAAAACACATAACGAAATTAATATGAAAAAAAGGTCATTTAAAAGTTGGATAAAAGTACAATAAAATATAAATAAAAACGAAACAACTCTGCTGAAGTACCATGGCCCCTCCACAGTGTTTACTTGCACCCAAGCTTTCAAATTCTAACATAAGCTTCACACTTTGTTTGTTGTACATTGCAGGTAAATTTCTTCCCATGAAGACCATGCTTGGACCACGTTATGATGATACAGTCTCTGAGGAGAACAGGTTTCATCCCAGCATGCTGTCTAACTATCTCAAGAGCTTAAAGGTACTTGAAAATGCTCTTAAACATTCCCGATTGTGATTTAGATGTTCGGGTTTGATGTTGTGATGTTCTCCTCGCCTCAGGTTAAGATGGGTTTGCTGGTGGACCTGACCAACACAAGCCGTTTCTATGATCGGGCAGACATAGAAAAAGAAGGAATAAAATATGTAAAGCTTTCCTGCAAAGGGTACATGATTCTCTTCTTCTGTATTTGAGTGTAATGAACCACAGCGAGCACAACATTTACAATATGCTCTGTGTATGTGTATAGGTCAAGTTAACGTTTACATTGCCTACCAACTTTTTTGCAATCGATGTCATTACATTATTTGTGAAATAATATTTCATGAATTATCGTTCATCTTTGTGAATGGAGAATGCATCTGCTATGTTCCGTATGTTTGCTGTAACTGCTGCTCTGTCTGGCTTCAGACTGTCACATTAAAATCAATACTTTTTCTCCCTCGCTCAGTCATGGTGAATGTCCCACTTCGGAGACTACACAGATGTTCATCAGACTGTGTGAACACTTCATTGAGAAGACGCCCACAGAGCTCATCGGTGAGATCACTCTTCTTTTATGTTTGTTGTCAGTAGACAGATCGGTCACCCTGATTCCAACAACAACATTGTGTTTTAACAGAAAAAAACAAACATTATTTATGCAAAGACACAACAAGGCAAGTTTAAATATGTGCACTTGTAACTCATGACACCATCATGAAAAACGTCACTTTTCTGAGCAAATAATTTAGAGTCTTGACACTTGAAGGTTTTCATGGACTGCAAGTGAGTTTGTAATAAAGCGCCTTTCTAATGCAAAAACATGTGAAAGTAATATAGAAACTATAACTATTTTAATGGTTTAAAACCTAATATTTTACTTTTTGTAATGTGTGTTTGTGCTCTTGCTCTTTAAAACAAATGTAAAAACACCTGTTGGGCTATCAAACGATTAGTCACGGTTAATCACATACAAAATAAAAGTTTGTGTTTACATAATATATGTCTGAGTACTGTGCATATCAATGTTGTATTTATAAACCCATACCCTTTAGGGATGAAGGGATTACCGAGGTTCACTATGAACAGCGCTTAAAAACGTCACGGTTCATTAATCCTAAAGGTTCCGTTACACCGCATGTTTCTGTTGCACAGAGCGGAAACGTTGCAACTTGCTTAAAATATAAACAAAGTTACACCAGCAGTGTAATGATATCAGAGGCCACAGAACACACTAGATTAACTATGGCAGAGAGACCAAACAGACAATTTTATATTCTCAATCAAGACTGTAGCGGTTACAGTTGGGCTTTCAGTGCAATGTAAACAAACAAAGCGGCATGTAGTAAATGGAGTCGCACACCGGACAAGAAGCGTTGTGTCAAGGACAGCTCACAGAATGAGTACATTCTGTGTGCGCAAGCTCAAATTCAAAGTCCAATCCTGACACAAATTGAACCAATATTGAACTTATTTAATGTTATATTTTAGTGAATAGGCTCTATATAACGTTAGTGAATCTATTATCGTTTGCTGTAAAGGAAAAGAGTAGGAAACAAAAAGCATGTGATCCGTGCACGCTCGCTCACAGCAGCTTTATAAATGTATGTAACAAAACACACTCACTGCTCCTGAATGATCTACTTTATTAACTTTAATATGGTTTGATCTATATTTCAGTATACTGTGAAGACTATGAAGTGTTATTTTACATTTGACTCCTTTATTCAGTTTCTGTACCTAGTAACCAGAGTTAGAGCAACCTGAAACATCTTAAAAACACTGTTCGTTTTATTTGTGTGTTTGCTTTATTTACATTTATTTGTGCTATTGCTCATAATTTGTTCTAATTTTATTACTTACTGTTTGACTATTATTATTAGAGTTAGGCTATTAGTTTTATGGTATTATGAGCTTATATATTAAGATTGCATAGGGAAAAAAGCAAACTCATAACTAGATATTATTATTTATTTATTGCTTTTTGTGGCGGGCAAGTAACATTTTTGTCAGGGCCAGTAAACATGTAGAAATTAATTTATGCATAATAATCGTGTGATCGTGATTATTCCTCAGACTATAATCGTACCAACAAAATCTATTATCTTTGCATCCCTAACATCCGTACACATACATGTATAAATATATAGAAAACATTTAAATGTATTTGTATATAATTACCAATAAATTAAATGATATATAAACATTTATTCATTTTTATAATATATATTTTTCTTCAATATATGCATGTATGTGTATGTGTTTATTAATACAAAATTAATATGACATATATGACATACAGTGGGGAAAATAAGTATTTGACACATCATCATTTTTATCAGTAAGGCGAATTCTAAGTGGGCTATTGACACAAAATTTCCACCAGATGTAGCCATCAAGCCAAATATTGAATTCATACAAAGAAATCAGAACATTTAAGTATACAAGTTCAGTCATAATAAATAAAGTGAAATGACACAGGGAATAAGTATTGAACACACTTTATTTAATACTTTGTAGAAAAGCCTTTGTTGGTGATTACAGCTTCTAGGCGCCTCTTGTATGGAGAGACCAGTCGTCTGCTTTGCTCAGGAGGGATTGTGGTCCATTCCTCCACACAAATGGTCTTTAAATCTTGAAGGTTCCTTGGGCCTCTTTTATGAGCTTTGATCTTCAGTTCTCTCCATAGATTTTCTATGGGATTTAGGTCAGGTGATTGACTGGGCCATTCAAGCAGCTTGATTTTCTCTCTTCGAAACAACTTCACTGTGTCCTTGTTTTGGATCATTGTCTTGCTGAAATGTCCAACCTCTTTTCATTTTCAGCTTTCTGGTAGATGGCAGCAGATTTTTTTCCAGAATGTCCCAGTACATTTCTCCATTCATCCTGCCTTCAATAATATGAAGTCTGCTAGTACCCCTTGCTGAAAAGCAGCCCCAAACCATGATGCTTCCACCCCCAAACTTAACTGTTGGTATGGTCTTCTTGGGGTGGTGGGCAGTGCCATTTCTTCTCCACTCATGGTGTGTAGAATGACTGCCAAAAAGTTCAATTTTGCTTCCATCTGACCATACAATAGTCTCCCAATAATCCACAGGCTTCTCCAAATGCTCTTTCTCAAACTTTAACCGAGCCTTAAAGCTGCAGTATGTAACCTTGGTATTTGACCACAAGAGGGCACATTTCCAACAATAACAAAGGCGAAGCTTGATGACGCTATGAAGCAGGTGACGATGGGAGATGTTGTTTTAAATGCGTTTTCACCATAGCGATGTATCTAAATTGATACAATCAATACACTCGCAAGAGCAGAGTCTCTGTCAAGTCCAAGATTGTCGCGCAGCTCTCTCCATCTCGAAAACGCCTGGCCGATATTTATCCTGGTTTTATTCCTCCGTTTGTCACACAGTCTGCGTGTATCCAAATATGGACGCTTACGTTTTACTGGCACTTCAATACTCGCCAAAGAGTAATCGTGATCCATAACAACGACAACCAAACAATACGCGCGGGCGCGGCAATAACATAACAACCACTTCCGCATTTGACCATGTGATATTCCGGTCTACACCGGAACAAAGTATAGAGCGGACATTGCGTCACTGAGAGGCGACATTTCTTTTCCGGGACGGCCAGTTATTTAAAATCGGAATTTCTCTGAAATAAAAAATCTTTGGAGACTTTTGAAATATTGTAAGTACACAACTGGAGGAAATATATCACACTGTGCAAGTTATTTTCGGAAATTTTATTACAAAATTATTACATATTGGAGCTTGAACATGCTTTTTGTTCATCAATGGAGTCTTGCGTGGTGAGCGTGCATGAATGCCATGGCGGTTTAGTGCATTGCTTATAGTTTTCTTTGAAACAACAGTACCTGCTGATGCAAGGTCTTCCTGAAGTTTTGCCCGAGTGGTTCTTGGCTCTTGGAGAACTCTCCTGATTATTCTTTGGACTCCTCGGACAGGGATTTTACGTGGAGCACCTGATCGTGGTCGGTTTATGGTGAACTGATGCTCTTTCCATATCCGGATAATGGCCCCTAAAGTGCTCACAGGAACATTCAGCATTCTGGAAATGCGCCTATAACCATTCCCATCAAAATGCTTTTCAACAATAAGATTACGAAGATCTACAGAGAGTTATTTGCTTTTACCCATCATGAAGTCTTTCCTGTGTGCTTCCTAGGTAATGAGAAGCCTTTATAGGCCATCAATTAGGACTAAAGCAGCTGATATCAATTAGTACTGATAGGGGGCAGGGTTTCTCTCTCAGTACTGACAGATTTCAGGTGATCTCCTGGCTTTCTATGCCATTTTGCACCTTGTTACCTTCATGTGTTCAATACTTATTCCATGTGTCATTTCATTTTATTTATTATGACCATGAACTTGTATACTTAAATGTTCTGATTTCTTTGTATGAATTCAATATTTGGCTTGATGGCTACATCTGGTGGAAATTTTGTGTCAATAGCCCACTTAGAAATCCCCTTACTGATAAAGATGCTGATGTGTCAAATACTTATTTCCCAGCTGTATGTTAGGTAACAAGAACTTTATTCTGTGTGCGATTAGATTAATCGTTTGACAGCCCTAGTCACCAGTGTTTTAACACCGTGATGCCCAGATACTTGTGTCTTAAATGTCTATACTTTTTTGGACTTATACTTGTTTTATGGGCTGGTCTGTACGAGAGAACTTTACAATTGTCTGATGACATAACGACGCTGGTCCAGAACAACTTCCTTTTTGTTTTTTTACACTATACAAATGTTTGAACAAACTGCAACCAACAGAGCATTTATAATGGAATGCTAATATCTTTAATATTTCATTTTAATTACATATGTGAGTGAGGTTTAAAATGATAATTAAAAATAAATAAAAACTGTGCTTCTAGACAAGTGCTTACATCTTTTGAAGTGGTCTATAAAATAGCATCGATACTAAAGGTATTTGTGTTAAGATTTCTACTGCCTTCTTTTAATCTTTTAATACCTGGATGTGTTTGTCATTGGGCTTGATCGCCAGCCGGGTTTGGTCTGTTGGAGGTGCTCTTGAGTCGTATGAGAGAATTATCACACGACACACACCAGCGTGCTAAACTAAACCGCTAAATGAGACCAAGGAAGGAATATATGAATGTCATTGTTATCACCATGGCAACAGTGTGATTGACACCGCAGGGAACATGAGCAGAGAGGGTGAGAAGATGACGTGGGAAGATCCCTGGAGTAAACTTGTCAAAAACCTGCCAATTTAGTGTCAAAGAGAAATCTATGCGGTGAAGAGAGGATTTCATTTGACCGTTGAGGGGATGTACCGCACAAACTCTCTCTCTACTTGCTTTTTATATCCGGATCAGGGAGGTGCGGTGCGGGTCTGGGGGGATAAATTCAGCTTTTCTGCAGAAGCAGATACTAAATATTAACGTCCATCGTGAATCGCCTTTCGCTCTGCAGTGAAATGTGGCTTGTTAGGGCTTTTATTGCTTTTCAAGCACCTGGAAGGCAATAAATCAGACAAAGAATCCCAAGGACAGCACTGAACAAAGATCTTTATCTGGAGACATGCAGAGGTGGCCATCAAAACAGACAATCCATGTTTACAGGAGTCTGGATTTAGCTCTCATCTCATCCCGGAGGAAAGTGTTACCGGTCACAGGGTTCAGAGCTCAGGAGATTTGATGGAGTTCTCAGTTGTGTTTCCTTTAATTATCAAGCCTTATGTTGTTCAGGAGTAATAAAAACAGAATGAAATAGTTGAAACACATGAAGATTGTGGCGGTGTTTAGTCAATGTAGATTGTCGAGGTTGGGTCAACTTGATGAAAAATGTTTTAACATCATAAAATTGAGATTGCTGGTTGGGATGCACTGATATGTAAATTTTGGCTGGTAACTGAAATTTGTTTGAACTTCTGAAGCTAATAACCGATATATTTGCTGATAACCGATATAGTTGTCGATACCAGCGACCTTAATGGACGATTTTGCGAACAGTTTTCCGAGACAGCGCAATTTTTTTTACAAATACTGTACTATGTGTGTGTGAACTTGTCATATTACTACGAGTTTGCTTTGAGGGATTTCTTAAGCCCGAGGATGAACGATTTAATATATAAGCGAAACTGACCACGGGGGAGTGCAGGAAACCTCAATTTACTGTTGATGACTTAAGCATCATTTCAAATCCGTTCATAGCAAGAATGAATGACAGGCGAATGCTCTGTGTTGTGTGAACATGAGTAAAATCCTCGCAAGAACGTAATAATACGAGACCTTTTATTTTGCTTAAATGGATAACACTGTTAACAATTATATACATACTTTTTGACAAACACAATTTCTGTTGGTTCAAATGAATTCAGATTGTAGTCCCTCTGGCACGAATCAATAACAAAGCTTCTCTGTAGACTCTGGCTGATTTAATGTGTCCCTAAATTTTTCGCTTGCAGTCAGGGGTGAATGGAATTTTGAATGAATAAAATAGTGGGTGTGGCTTGTGTTTTTACACTGCGATTTAATTGGATGTACAAAAACAACCGTTTCGTTTTGAAATGGAACAGGCATCAGACTGACAGTTTATGGGGAGGAGTTAACGGATGCTCCGCCCAAGCCGTCTAACATACGTCAATTAAGATGTATAGTCACTACAGGGCAGAAGTGCATTCTCAGATTTGAATGTTCAAATGACCCACATTGATGAATTATTTACAATAAACGCTGCAATATTTAATGAAAAAATAGGAACCGTAATTTTTTATTTCACTGAGACTTTAAAGAGATGATCAGGAAGACTCTTAAAAATTTGAGAGTTCTCGGAAACAAAATGCAAGGGCAAACATTTGCAGTAAATGTTTTTAAAAAAATTTGGTGTATTTAGCCGTGTAGGTTATGGTAATGGTAATAATTTTCTGTTTAAGTGTAGAAACTTCAGTCATCTGTTGAAATATTATTAGAACGTTCAGTTTAGTAAAGTTATGCGGAGCGCTTCATTATCACATTTTTGAAGCACACTGTTCTCACATTATGTTTGTAAAACATTATAATGCTAAAGTTGAGATGGTGGAGAGGGCGTTACGGCTGTTTGATTATGGGTTAAATCGAATTTGAAATTGTTGAGATAGTTTACCTACTCAGGCTGATATTATTGTTGTGTTGACCGCTTACGCAAAACCTTTAATAAATGTAGACGTCCATATAAGCAGATATAGTGGACATTATAAAGGAAAGTTATGTGTGATGTGGATAGTGCAGTGAGTTCAAGCGTTGAGATGATGTACTGCAGAATCTGGTGCAGTAAGAACTGAGCTTTAACAGATGCTAGGTAGCGGCCAGCCGGTCTTTTCTGGTTTTTCGCATCACTAGAGGATTTTATTTTACTGGCTAATGGCAGGTCACAACCCATAATCCTCGGCGCTGTTTGTGCTCATTGCATCCCTTTGCTGTTCATCTTTGTTTTGTTTGGTTTTCCTCTGCACCACACGGATATGATTCAAGCTTTTCATGTCTTGTCCTAATAAAAAATGATCAACAACGAGTCATCAGCATTTTTTTTTTTTTAAAGTATACTTTTTAAAACCCCAGTGACCATACAGAAAGTGAGTGAGAAATATTTGTTTGCGACAGTTCCGTATAAAAGCTTTTGTAGAATCAATAGAGCTGTGAGGTGTGATATGAAATCACATTGATAAATTTCTGGCATTTGCAGTGTGGTTCTCTTACGAAATAGTTTTTTCCCTGTAGCCGGAAGATTTAATATCAGAATGAATCGCTTCAGCTGCGCCCTTGTGAAAACACTAGGATGATAAATCATTTTTAATGGTAATATTGGAAATATAAATATAACATTTGTGATGAAGCACTAAAAACAATCAAAAACTTTACGGTTGGTTAAATTTCTCCGTTTTGCCATCGTATGACATTTAGTTAACGCCTGCTTTCATAAATAACGGGCAATTGTGTACTTTTACATCAGTGGTATCCATCGCTTAACAGATGAGATTGTGCACCAGACTTTATGCAAGTATTAAAGTTATGTCATTAATAAATCAAATCAAAACCCGATATGGCCAGCTTTGCCGATATTGTTAATACATTGGTCAAATGTTGATGACCGTTATTAATATTTCTGGTCGTGTTCTGGAGAAGTACTCAATAATAATGAGTTGGATTTCAGTGAAGCGCTGTTGAATGGGTTTGGTAAGTGGGTGGCTTGTGTGAATAATCTGTGATTCAGGGAATGTTAGTCACTGTTGTCCTCTTGTCTTCCGCAGGCGTTCACTGTACACACGGCTTCAACCGCACAGGCTTTTTAATGTGTGCCTACCTGGTGGAGAAAATGGACTGGAGGTCAGAAAACACACATGATCACACTGAACACATGCACAGTAACAGTTGGGGGTGGGCGGTATGATCTTTTACCACGTTATGAGTCATTCTATATTACTCTCATGGTATATATCATGATATAGATATTTTGGGTGACATGACAAAACAACACTTCGCATCATCATTCTGCGTGACAATGTGGGAAGCATCATACTATTACTTGTTTGCTCTTTCTTTGGTTGAATTAGCACTGAAAAACCTCCTTCAGAAAGTGAACAAGAGAGAAAGAAATCCATTATTGTTGGAGGAAATTTTCAAGGACGAGTTGATGGCGAAAACTTTTTTCTCATTCCATGAATACAGAGCTCTGTTCTCATTTATAAATGTTGCGTGCGCACAAACAAGGCTGTAAAGGTGCGCCCGGCACTTTTCACTCAAAGGTTGTGATCCATTAAAAACAAAATTGGCGGGAGAATGTCCGTTCGCATGGGTCAGAGTTTCCTTACAAGTGCACACCTTTGTGTGAATGTGGCGCACGCACCTTTACCGCCTCATTTTGTGCATATGCAACGTTTATAAACGAGACCAAATTGCGATTTTCTGAAAGCTGACTAAATACTCTTTCTATTGATGTATGATTTGTTAGAACAGGACAATATATGGCGGAGATACAACCATTTTAAACTCAGGAATCTGAGAGTGCAAACAAATCTAAATATTGAGAAAATTGCCTCTGATGTTGTTAATCAGGGGCACTGTGGCAGCCTATCGGCTCATAAAAATAAAGTTTTTATATATCTAAGGTAGGAAATGTACAAAATATCTTCATGGAACATGAACGTTACTTAATATCCTAATGATTTTTGGCATAAAATAAAGATCGATAATTTTGACCCATACAATGTATTTTTGTCTTTTACAAAAAAATCCTGTGGTACTTAAGACTGGTTTTGTGATCTTGGGTCACATATGTCAACAATCTAGATATAGGTCTATAATGCAGTAACCTACCCAGTCTAGTATTCTAGAGTATTTAAAAATAGGGATGCTACGGGACCATTTTTTAAACACTACCAGTACCGATTTTTTTTCTGGTACCCGTCAATGCCAATAACGAAGCCCAAGCACAACACATTTAAACTAATAAAAATAGAATAGTTCCTTTATTACGAACAACTCCGCCTCAAACACATCATGAAAAAAGGCATAGTTTTATGTGCTTGTCACAGACTTGTAAAGCACAAATTTCAGTCAGTTCTGTCAGATATGTCATTTGAGGTATCGTTATTTGGGATCGGTGTATCTTTACGAGTACATGAGCTTGTTTTCGGAACTGATACTGTTACTCAGGGGAGGATTTTAGTGATTTGGGGGCCCTAGGCAATGCCATATAGGGGGGCCATTACTGCAACCCTTATTTCTCTTCCTCCTCAAAGGACATAACTTCTAACCCCCTGTCAAAGGCACAGGGGAAAACAGAGTTTAATATACACAGATACCACTCACTAATTAAACAAAAATTAAAATAATGAATTCCCAAATGAAAAACATGGGGAAAATTACATTTGGTATTATTGTAAAGCTTACTTGCTCTTTTTCCGTTGCT
The DNA here is from genome assembly GCA_029783895.1 of Triplophysa bombifrons. NCBI lineage: Eukaryota > Metazoa > Chordata > Actinopteri > Cypriniformes > Nemacheilidae > Triplophysa > Triplophysa bombifrons. Next base: position 20,601,032 of record CM056454.1, on the reverse strand, counting down.
GCGCAATGGCGCCTTTCTAACTGCAGTATCCAGAGAAAGCTCAGCCATATCCACAGAGTCCAACACTTTAGATAATCGTTACATTTTTATTGTTGAGTGCAGTAATAATGTTATTGGTGACTGACATTGCAGCAGTTCTAGTACCATATTCTTGTCAAAAACCTTACAGAGTTTCATTTAAGATAGTGTTAGCTCACAGATGATGCTTTACTGTTCATTTCCCAAATATTCAATTTCTTTAGCTGTAACAGACAGTCTGGAAATAAGGTGATGATATTGCAATAAAACCTTTACTTATAACCACTGAAAGGTCATTTGTAAGTCTCTGAGACGCCAGCAAACTCTGAGTTGTACTTTATTAATGGAAACACTTGGAACAGTAGTAGATCTTCCCTGAAACAATCTTCTAAAATTTAGATGAGAGCACATTAAAGAAACATGTGTGGCGGCGCACAGGTCACTTCTATCGCTCAATGTCAGTTTTTATGACTCATTCAAAATCCTGCAATAGGAGAGACTGCTTGCAAACTACATATATTTTTTTAATATTCATAGACAGTATGTGGTGGTAAGGTTCATGTCAAAGGAAAAGCTGGCTTTTAAACTGTTGTTTGAGACCATTTTTTGATTTTTGAATATTATTCAAACTAGATATGTAAAATGCAGTATTTTGGTATCAATTCTATATCAAAAAAAGGAAAAAAACTCTCAATGAAACACCGTTCTTATGGTCTCAGTAGTTTCATCTTGGTTTTGTACTTTGGAGTTCATTATTCTTGCTATGGAGAAAGTTTGGCTCATGAATAATAATAAGGTTCGGTGAGGCCCAGTAGTCCTTCGGATTTGCCAAAATATCAAGAGAGCTGGCTTATGAATATTAATTTCTTTATGTGACGGCCCGGGTGCCTCAGAAAGCCTACTTGAGTGATCAGTATGACCTTTTTAATATTAATAAGTAAAGACACAGCCGGATCAGTAAATTTGAACTTGAGATGTTTACACACACAGAAGTACTTCGGCGTTGGTACACATGCAAGCTCTTTGATTAATGGGCGGTTTTAAACATTATCATCAGGATGAGATTCTGTTATGTTGAGGTCAGATCGTGTCTGTATTGTAGTTGTCGTTGCTGTGTGTTGTTGTCTGCTCTGGATTGCTAGCTGTGGGATTGAAGGAAACTCTGTAAAGCTGAAATGTGCTTCAGAAATAAAACTCAATCGATCGGTTTTGAGCGCATATGAGTCATTGACTGCAGCGCATCTGTGGAAGATTGCAGAGCCACTATTGTTCCTTACAGGACACATATAACACCGCAAGATGTCTGCACATTTGCATTTCTCTCCTCAGAAGACTTTATGCGACTGGTTGTTACGCAGAGCTTTCTAGACTTTTGGTTGTTATTCTGCAGGAAGGTCGTCTTATCCGAGAAAGCACTTTTCTGCTAATCTTTTTTTTTTAATCCCTTGACTTTCTCACCTGCATTAAGTTTAATTGAGTTCGCTGGTGGTGGAAACTGCACATCCATGCCCATCTTCAGAGGAGGTTTATGGAAACTAATACATTTTATCTTCACTTGTTTATGTTTTACTTGATCTATTGTTATTCAGTTCTGTTTGTCTGTGCCATAATGTTTTCTAGTTAAATGAGGAAACTGTTATGACATACGGTTTTGCGTTGACATTTCTTTTTAAAATGTTATAATGCATTATTTATAATGAGTAATCAAAACAAGAGGGAAAGAACATAAGCTGCGTCTGAAAGCACATACTGTGACAGTACGAACTGAATTTTAATGAGTACCTACCTATTGACCGTTAAAACAGTACGTTCTATATGGTATGAGTAGTATTAATACATTTCGGACGGACTGCATCCGCAAATTGTTATCCGTATGCTTTTTGACCTATGAAATATTAAAGGAGTAGATTACTTCAAAATTTGACCCCATTGACTTTCCATATTCATTTTTATTTCTATTATGGAAAGTCCATCCATCCATCTTCTTCCGCTTCATCCTGGGCCGGGTCGCAGCAGTATAAGCAGGGATGCCCAGACTTCACTCTCCCTAAACACTTCCTCCAGCTCTTCCGGGGGGTCACCGAGGCATTCCCAGGCCAGCCGGGAGACATAGTCCCTCCAGCGTGTCCAAGTTTTTCCCGGGGTCTCCTCCCGGTGGGACATGCCCGGAACACCTTCCCGGGAAGGCGTCTAGGGGGCATCCGGAAAAAATGCCCGATCCACCTCAGCTCTCCCCTCTCGATGTGGAGGAGCAGCGGCTCTACTCTGAGCTCCTCCCGAGTGACAGAGCTTCTCACCCTATCTCTAAGGGATCGCCCAGCCACCCTGCGGAGAAAGCTAATTTCCGCCGCCTGTATCCGGGATCTTGTCTTTTCGGTCATGACCCACAGCTCATGACCATAGGTGAGAGTAGGAACGCCTTGCGGCTCAGCTTTTTCTTCAACACGACAGACCGGTACAGCGACCGCATTACTGCAGAAGCTGCAGCGATACGTCTGTCAATCTCCCGTTCCATCCTCCCCTCACTCGTGAACAAGACCCCCAGATACTTGAACTCCTCCACTTGAGGCAGGGACTCTCCACCAACCTGAAGTGGTCAAGCCACCCTTTTCCGACTGAGAACCATGGCCTCAGATTTGGAGGTGCTGATTCTCATCCCAGCTGCTTCACACTCGGCTGCAAACCGTCCCAGTGCATGCTGAAGGTCCTGGTCTGATGGGGCCAGCACGACAACATCATCCGCAAAGAGCAGAGATGAAATAGTGTGGTCTCCAAACCCGACACCCTCCGGCCCCTGGGTGCGCCTAGAAATTCTGTCCATAAAAATGATGATGGTTCTACCATCGGCCGGATTCTCCTCTCCAGTACCCTTGCATAGACTTTCCCGGGGAGGCTGAGAAGTATGATCCCCGATAGTTGGAGCACACCCTCTGGTCCCCCTTCTTAAAAAGAGGGACCACCACCCCAGTCTGCCAGTCCAAAGGCACTGTCCCCGACAATGGGTCAAATTTAGAATTTAACTACTTTAACAACAAGCTGTACGTAAGCCTTGGTAAAAACAGCATTTAGTCACCAGACATTGATTTATTGGTTTGAACATACATTCCGAAATGTTTCGTATGCATTTTTTCGTATTTGGCGCTCGTTTGTACGGTGTCTCTGAAATGTCAAAATGCCTTTCAAAATGCTTTGAATCGTGTCCGAATCTTTTTATGATGGACGAAGATATCGGAGGCATTGTGATTTATTTAATTTATTTTTTAACATCCCGAAATTTCGGATGCAAATTTCAGACTCAATGTGCAATGGACCTTTACATTCAAAAACGGTTATTCGTATATTCGCTTTTTTTATTTTATTCACTTTGATAAAAAAAATGAAATCCTGCACAGTATCAGTGCTAGTAAAATATACATTTAATTGATATCACAATGATTCGGTCTCATTACCTTCAACAGGCATATACAAACATGTGTGAATACAAGTTCCCATAAGAAGAGTAATAACACCAAGCACTAAAAGAGTTTGTCAATTGCTAATCACATTCCGTACGTACGTCATTAGAGATACTCTCATGAAAGTTACAAATCACATCAAAGCAGTGTTGCACAATAACCTCAATTCTTCATAGAAAATCACTAGAATAACATTATACCATCCGTACATCACGAAAAACCCACACAATATTATAAAATAACATTAAATAATGCTTCGAATCACCCATCGGTGATTAAGTTTAAATGGTGAAGATCCAAAACAACTCACTTCTCTATTTTATTAACTTTGAAATTAAACCGTTGCTCAGCTCCCGTGGCATCATGGGATAGAGTAGTGTCCACTCACAAATCTCAAAGGAAGCAGTTGGCCATCCGGGTATTTCTCATCCACTGTTTTTATGCACACTGAGGTTTCCGACATACTATTGACTCGTACTTCATTTCACCTATTATATAGTATTGATGTAGTCAATTTTTTAAATTGTCTCGCCAAAATGAAATGGAAAAGATTTGTGGTTAAAATTGTAAATGTATTCATTGTAAATAAATAACATTCTTAAGGTAACCGATTTAGAGTTGTTTTTAGTTCTAAGCTCAAATCATCGCGTGAGGGGGAAATATGTTATAGGTGAAATTTTAAACTTAGTTTGTTTGTAGTTCAATCATCTTTAATTGTAATAAAACTAAATATCATTCACATTTTTAAATGTTTTTATTGATTATAGATGTACCAATCAAACAATCCATCAGTGTTTTAATAGATAGGTATTGGTGTGAATAATGTGGATTTGCTAAATGTGTAGTAAAAAAGAAATGTTATTATTGAATATTGAAACATAAACAACTTTTAATTTACATTTGTGTTGCTCTTTGTGTGTGTCAGCATCGAGGCAGCGGTCGCAGCGTTCACTCAAGCTCGGCCCCCGGGCATCTATAAAGGTGAGTATCTTAAGGAGCTCTTCCGGCGTTACGGTGATGTGGAGGACGCCCCGGCCCCTCCCGCCCTTCCCGAGTGGTGCTTTGAAGATGATGATGAGGAGGTGGATGATGATGGGAATCCGGTCGCTCAGGCTTCTGAAGCCAGCTCCTCTCACTCCAGTCACTTCAAGAAGAAGAAAGAACGACTCAAACTGGCACGTATCGTCACGTCCGGCTGGTTATTCTTACATCTGATTTGACTCTATAGAGATTCCTGCTTAAGTGAAAAAGTGATGTCGAGAAAATTGCTTCAGAAAATAATTTCAGTTCATTCAGTGGAAAAGATGTTTATACTCTATATCTGTCTTAATCACATTCTGAGCAAGAAGTAATATTTCACAATATTTAAGAGCGAGTTGAAATGTTATTTATTGAAATAACTTCACACCGTCAGTGTTGTTAAGTGGTTGTTTGACGACAGTCTCATTGCTAGCAGTTGCAATGTTATTATTTTATTGAAACATTACATAAACGGTGTGAAAGCTGATTTTAAACATGAATTTTTAGTTTCGCCCGCGTTCGCCGACGCCCACTTCTATTGATAAATGTACTACGTCAACATTGAATAGAAACATTTTACCTTTTTTTCGTATGCTAAAAATAATTTGTGTCGAAATCTCATGCCGGCTCGAGGGTGAGATTCCTCCTACATTTGCTTCAACGTATCATGGTAGCAAATGATTCCCCGTAACTCGCTGCAGGGTAAAAGCGCGATACAAACACATTATTTTGAAGAATCTTGACAGCCAATCACACACACATGTGAATGTATGTAACCTGCAGTATTTCTCTCAGTATTCTACTGTCTCTTCATCCAGAATGTTAGCGGTAAGGATGTGACAGGCGGTCGCGAGCGCTCATGTTGTTTGTTTATTGTGTTTTTCAGGGGGCTGTGTTTTTGGAGGGGGTGTCTGTCAAAAGTGTCACTCAAGTTACGTCGCAGCCCAAGCTCAGCGAGATTCAGCGCAAATGCCAGCAGTTTTCCGAGTGGGACAAGTGAGTGCGTTTGTGTGTGTGCGGACCCCGTCCTCGTTCCTCCACCTCCTGATGTGTAAAATCACGATTCCTTTAAATGTCAAGAGATTTTGAATGTCACACTTTCCACGTAAAAGACTCGCAACACAGCCTGAGGATCAGTGACATCATAGGTTTAACCCTCGCCTAGTGTCACAATATACCGTGTTTGACAATCATTTGGAGGCTTGGACGTGGCACTAGTGTTTTGTCCCTCTTGATGGAAAGTGTGACGTGAGATATGATGCCGATGAAAACAGCTGCTGTATTTCCTGAGGAGCGCAGATTAATTTTCCAGCCTGTCATTTTGTGGGGTGTAATTGCATTATGTTTGTTTGTGTGATCTTGTTGGTCAGATCTGGGTTTCCCGGCGCTCAGCCTGTATCGATGGACCGCAGGAACATTCGGCTGTTGGAACAGAACGTGTATAAGGTCACCTGGAAGGCGGACGGCACACGGTGAGTACAACGACAAAACTCGAAATGTCAAAAGCATCACGACTTGGCTACCAAACGCACTACAGCTCATGTTATGTGTATATGGGCTTCTGTTCTGTAGGAAGAGAGCTTGTGCTTTAGGGTCAAACACATTCTTGGTTTAAATGTCTGTCTTTAAAATGTACAGATGTAATCAAAATGGGCTTCGATATTTCAAAATAGCGCAGAAATCACCCTACCACAGTTCACGTATGATTCATGAAACATGTGTATAACACAAATCCCATGGTACGAATGATCGGACATTGATATATATATATGGCATTTTTGTCAGTTAAATATAATGCCCCTATTAATTCACGGTTTAGAAGCCTCGCCCCTAGAGTTTACAACAGAGAACCCACATAAGAGGACTCCAACCAGCCTGTGTTACTTGGCAGTTATTTGGTGATTTTAATATATTTTGGGCATTTTTTAAACTTTTTTTTGCCAGACATTACAGTGTAAAAGGCCTGGAAATGATAGGATGAGTACAGGAGCTGGGATTTGAACTCGGGTTTCAGTGCTAAAAAGACAAAATAAACAAAAACAAAGAATTTGGCTGATAGTATAGAGATGCACCGATATATCGGCCAATAATCGGTATCGGCCAATATATCCTGTCAATCATCAGAAGACAGAAAATGAAAAGAATTTTTGCTCTGTAAATAGAAAATGTTATGATACGTCACCAGTTTGATGTTTAATATTAACATTCAGAAAGTTAAGAAATATTCAGTTCATCTTCACAATCGCTATCGGCAGATATCACTGAATAATTGGCCATCGGTGGAGAAATGTAGTATCTGTGCATCTCTGATTATTATTTTTTGTTTTAAGTAGAAATTGTGATAATATTATTATCAATGCCATGACGTCATGAGTAAATAGTACGAGGGAATTTTTATTTTCTTAAAAATGAACAAATGCTTTGGCCGTCTTTGTGCTATAAACATTCGAGCTACGTTAAGATATTTTATGTGGGTAAAGCGAGAAGGACCGTACACCACATACTCTTTAAATGAACAGGACTCTGGTGTGATGTTGGAGTCATAGAGGGCGGTTTAATGATGTCACAGGTCACCTCATCTCCGTCTGTCTGCTGTAATGATTCTCTCTTAACTCCTGCTGCTCGTGTGCTCGAACGGCATCAGATGTCCTCCTCAACATCATTAAATGTGAGAAACTCCACACACGGTGCTTTAAAACATGAATGAGTCAAACCCATCTGAATGGAACGGAACGGGCTGGACTCTTTGATGGAAAGATGCTTGATTCAGTGGTTGTAATAAGAGCGTTTTCTGCTGATGTCTTTAACATGAGGTGTGTTCTGACAAGCTTACTATCCTGCGCGGTGTCCGCTCATGGCTCATAGTGACCAGCATGTGTCCATGATACTTCATAATGACCAGACAAGAGAAATAGAATGTTTGCTACGCACTAAAATGTATATACATTTCCATAAGCAAAACGATATATACTTTTAGTCAATAGTAGTATAAGTAGGTGAATTACGACACTGTATGAAAGTTCTCAGTGTTAGCAGTGTCTGTTAGCAATTTATTTACAGCACTTGTGGTTTTAAAAATTACAGCATGGGACTCGAGGGTTTCGATCACGTGCTTACATAACAGAAATTGCTGTTTCAACTTGCTACAGTAAACAAGCTTCACCAAACATCACAGTGCAAATTTAAAAGTAATGACGGTTTGGAATTAGTAACGGAGGTTTGGTTAACTGAATAATGACGAAAAATCAAGCAATAGAGTCTGTTTAAAATGATCTCAGTGTGAGACTTCAAGACGCTTCTTAAAATAACAGAATACATTTGACAAAAGTTGTCAATTTCGTGGTGGCTTTTAAAATGTTAAGTAAAGAACATCCATCACAGATATCCATCTGATGTCACATTACAGTGTTTCTGATGAAGATGTTTCCTCTGTAGGCGGCTCTCTAGGTGGTTGGAAAGATAATAAATCTCTTAATTCTCCTTAATCTTGTCTTCATCATTTTGGAAGCAAATTTTTTGTCGGAACATAACAGAAAGGCCCTGAAGGGAATTTCACTATCCTGAAATCTAATTATGCTCATTATCACAATTATTTCTCATGATTTTTCTGGAGGAAGTGAACAGCGGTCACAGTCGACTCAGCGCTGTTGTTGTTGTGAATCACTTCCTGCAGTGGACATGCTGCTGGGATTTATTCTTCTTCGTCCGTCTTTCTTTTTTCTGTCAACTTCTGATCAGAAACTGTGAAGACTTGCTTTCAGGAAGGAATATTCACCAGAAAATATATATTTTCACTCACACTCATGTCTGCCCAGATGTACATGACCTTTTTCTTCAGCTAAACACAATAAATTATATTTTATAGTAAAAAAAATACTTGCGTGTCTTATCCTGCCATATAAAAACAATTCAAAACTTAAATAAAAAGCCTGTTTGATATTATTTATAGAAAAAGAGGGTTTTATAAATGTTTTTTCCCCCCACAATTTTTACATACTTTTTCCTTAATGGTTTCAATGCCAGAAGTATTCAGTTATTTTAAATTTACAAAAAATGTATAAAAAAATGAAACCTTGAATATTGTTAATTATGAAACAACAAAAACATCATTGTTAATAGGTTATGTTTTGGAAATAAATCTAAAATTATTAGAATTTCAGTTTTGTTTAAAAAATGTTGTTTAAAATGTTTTTAATTTATTTTAAAAGGTTGTCATTGTATTGAGAATCTGGTATTGTGTGCTGTTTGGATTAATGAGCCGTGTATCGTTTTATCCCTTAAAGCAGTGGTCACCAACCCTGCTCCTGGAGGTCTACCGTCCGGAAGATTTTAGCTCCAACCTCAATCAAACACACCTGAACTATCTAATCAAGGCGTTCAGGTTTGCTTATTATTAGAGACAGGTGTGCTGAAGCAGGGTTGGAGCTACAGTCTGCAGGACGGTAGATCTCCAGGAGCAGGGTTAGTGACCACTGCCTTAAAGCGATAAGTCACTACAGTACACAGTGTCCCGTTGCACGTATCCATACATTTGTACATGTTATAGTAGTCTTCTTGTAGTCACATCTGCGCTGAACGATGACAGTCTGTCTCTGTGACTTCTCTTGTGTTTCCACAGGTACATGATGTTGATTGATGGAAAGAATGAGGTGTATATGATTGACAGAGACAATTCGGTCTTCCACATAGCCAACCTTGAGTTTCCCTTCCGGAAGGATCTGCGCGTTCACCTTTCCAACACACTTTTAGACGGGGTGAGTTATTGAACGTATGGTGTTCTGCTAGTCAGTTAGTGGTGCGCTTTTCCAAAACCGTAGATGTAAATAATAGATATATGATGACACCTTGAGTTCAGGTGTCTTGCTCTATGTTGTGATGAAGAGCATCTGATGATTTGAGAAAGTTTCTTTGTAGAAGAAAGAACGGCTATATCCCTTGAAAATATGAAACCATCAAGTAATTTTTTAGGCAGACTGTCAATCTAGAAGTTGCAGATTTATATCAAAATTAATTAATAATGTAAAATCGATTCATATATATGCATTGAAGAAAATCTGTAATGGTTTTCTGTCTGTGATTTATCAAACCCACACACTTATAGCTAAATTTGTTAAGTACATCGTAAACATTTCCCTTAAAGAATCTTATAATATGTGCAATTTTCTGTCTTTTTTAGGTGCAAATAAAAAATGGGTTTTACAAAACTTTATTACGGAGCCGTTGAAGGGACATTGGCGAAAAAAAAAACAGAAGACTTTCTCGTGCGCACGAGTTAGTGTGTGCCTGTTATGCATAAAAAGACCTTTAGATGGCACCAGTTTAAATGAAATGTAGATTAAATAGAAATGAATAGGTACGTCTATGTACTAGTCAAATACTATTACTGCATCATAGTCTATTATGTATGGGAAGAATCCCGGTGGCCTTGTTCATGTCTGTATAATATAAATAAGAGTGATCGTGGTATTCGTTGATGAATCGGTTATTTCATAAGCTCGTATAGTGTTTGTCCATTGTCATACAGACCGGCAGGCAGCGTTTAAACAACGAGCTGAAGGGTTGATCCACCTGCGCGCATTAAATGACAAGCTTGCATTACGATGTGTTAAATACACATAGCTTCAATAAGCTTTATATTGACGATATAGATTATATGTGATGTATCCAGGCCATTTCCGTGTTGTGTGGATTATACAAAGTTTTAAAACAAATTAAATAGTTTTCAATGTAAATATTTATTGTTAAATGCAGAGCAAGCAGGCGACTTTTCTGTATTATTTAAACGATTAAGCCCAACCAGATTGCCAAGCACGTTTAAATGATTTATAGCCTACTGCAAGTCCATTCTATATCGAAGAACTGTATCACTGTAATCAGATTTAGATCATAAAACAAGTATACATGCTTATATTGTATATGTGTGAGGGCAAACATTACATTACATTACATTTAGTCATTAAGCAGACGCTTTTATCCAAAGCAACTTACAAAGAGTTTAGGAGCAATAAGCGATAGTTCATACAGGAGCCATAATACATTAGGTGCCAATACAAAGTTACTGGTTTCAACAAAAGCTAGACCACTACCTGTTGAGTGAAAGTTTTTTTTTTTTTTTCATTTGTTTGTAAAGTATTTACAGAAGAGATGGTTTTAAGTAGTTTTTTAAATGTTGTGAGAGATGTGGTTGAACGGACAGAGTTAGGAAGAATGTTCCACCAGGAAGGAGTTGTGAATGAGAACAAGCGGGAGAGCGATTTACTACCCTTATGGGAAGGCAATACAAGACGCCGCTGGTTTGCTGAACGCAGGGATCTTGATGGGATGTAGGAGTGCTGGAGAGTGTGGAAGTAAGCCGGTGCAGATCCAGTGATAGTCCTGTAGGCAAGCATTAGTGACTTGAATCTGATATGGGCTGCAACCGGTAGCCAGTGAAGAGAGATGAAAAGGGGAGTCACGTGAGCCCTTTTGGGCTGTTGGAAGACGAGGCGTGCCGCTGCGTTCTGAACCAGCTGAAGTGGTTTGATAGCCTTTGCAGGAAGACCAGCAAGGAGAGCATTGCAGTAGTCCAACGTTGTGATTACCAGGGCCTGGACAAGGAGTTGTGCCGCATGCTCCGTGAGATAGGGTCTGATCTTTCTAATGTTGAATAAGGCATATCGGCATGACCGTGTTGTCTTTGCAATGTGATCTTTGAAGGGCAGCTGTTCATCAAATATGACTCCGAGGTTCCTGGCTGTTTTGGAATGGGTGATTGTGGTATTGCCAAGATGGATGTTGAAATCGTGTTGGACCGTAGGGTGTGCCGGAAACACGAGTAGTTCGGTCTTGGCAGGGTTCAGCTGGAGGTGATGGTCTTTCATCCAAGCTGAGATGTCCTCGAGGCAGGCTGTAATGCGAGCTGCTACAGTGGTGTCGTCTGGTTGAAACGAGATGTAGATCTGGGTGTCGTCGGCATAACGGTGATATGAGAAGCCATGTGCCTGTATGATGGGTCCCAGTGATGTCGTGTAGATGGAAAAAAGCAGCTGTCCAAGCACCGACCCCTGAGGGATCCCAGTGATCATGTGGTGAGCCCTGGACAGCGAGCCCCTCCATGACACCCTGAAGGATCTGCCGGAGAGGTAGGATTTGAACCAGTGGAGGGTAGAGTCTGTGATTCCTAGTGATGACAGGGTTGCTAGCAGTATCTGGTGATTGACAGTGTCAAACGCTGCAGATAGGTCTAGCAGAATCAGGACCGAGGATTTAGATTCCGCCTTGGCTAGCCGCAGTGCTTCTGTGACCGATAGCAGAGCCGTCTCAGTGGAGTGGTTTGTTTTTTTCAGCCAGACTTGACCTGCTTGTCATCCAGTAGTTTATTCTTGAATAGGTAGGAAGACACCTGGTTGAAAGCAGCCCTTTCAAGTGTTTTTGCTATAAATGGGAGGAGAGAGACAGGTCTGTAACTGTCGGGAGTAGAAGGGTCCAATGTTGGTTTCTTCAGTAGGGGCGTAACCTGGGCCTGTTTGAATGTGGATGGAAAAGTGCCGGTGAGCAGGAAGGTGTTGATGATGTGTGAGTGTAGGCCTGAAGGAGATCGGAGTGTGTGTGAGTGCAGGCCTGAAGGAGATCGGAGGGGATAGGTTCAAGGGGACAGGTGGTGGGGTGGCTGGAGAGAAGCCTTGTGACTTCAGTGTCCTTAAGTGGGGTGAAAGACGAGAGTTCGATGGTTGAAGTGTGGGAGGTGTTTCCCAAGGTCTGAGGTACCGAGAATTGTTTGCTGATGGATGATGTTTTCTCAGTGAAAAATACAGCAAAGTCTTATGCAGTCAGTGATGAAGTGGGCGGGGGAGGATTGGGGAAAAGAATAGAGTTAAATGTCTTGAAAAGCTGTCGAGTGTTAGATGCATTGCTTACCTTGGTGGTATAAAAGGACATTTTAGCTGTGGTAACACTAGCAGAGAAAGAGGAGAGTAGTGACTGGTAGTCCCCTAGTTCAGCAAGGTTCTTGGTCTTGCGCCATTTCCTTTCAGCAGCCCTGAGTGTACTACGTTGTTCACGGATGATGTCAGACAGCCAGGGGCAGCGGGGAGTGGCACGAGCCGGTCTGGAGGACAGAGGACAAAGGTTATCTAGACAGGATGTAAGTGTTGAGCATAAGGTGTCGGTGGCAGTGTCAGCATCTAGAGAAGCAAAGTTTGAGAGAAGAGAGGATGTCACTCTAGCAGAGAGTGTGCTAGGGGAGAGAGAGCGAAGGTTCCGTCTAAAGTGAACGGGTGGTGGTGTTGGTGTAGTGCATGTAGGAAGGAGCATGTTGAAAGTGATGAAGAAGTGGTCCGAGATGTGAAGAGGTGTGACTTGAATGTTATCTGTTGTGCAGTTACTGATGTAGATGAGATCCAGCTGGTTTCCAGATCTGTGAGTACTGGCTGTGACGAGGCGCGTGAGGTCGAACGAGGCGGTGAGGGTGTGGAAGTCAGAAGCATAGGATTTCTCCAGGTGGATGTTGAAGTCCCCAAGGACTACAAGAGGGTCGCTATCCTCCGGAAATGATGACAGCAGCACATCTAACTCTTCAATGAAGTCGTGAAGAGGACCTGGGGGACGGTAAACTACAACAACGCTGAGCTGAGTGGGAAAAGTGATGTTAACAGCATGGTATTCAGATGAATAGTTGTTGCATAGGGAAGATAGTGTGGAATATTTCCAATCATTGGTGATAAGCAAACCTGTGCCTCCTCCTCTTCCAGTTTGGCGGGGAGTGTGAGAGAAGGAGTAGTTTGTGGAGAGAGCAGCGGATGTGGCTGAGTCTTCAGGACGAATCCAAGTCTCAGTAAGACCAAGAATGTGAATACCAGACTGGCTGGCAAACGCATGGATGAAGTCAGTCTTGTTCACAGCTGACTGGCAGTTCCAGAGACCCATAGATAGAGACAGAGGTGTAAAAGGGGAGATGTGAATGGGACGCGCTTGAGAGTGTGTTCGTTGTGCCTTGCGTCTTGGGTGAGAACGCTGCCTACGGTAGAATACAGGAATAAACTCGAAACACATGTTAGTAGACAGTTAAATGAAAGCAAAGGTATGTTAACTATACTGATGTGCCTTGCCGGTGTCTTTGCTCAGTGGAGTCGCGCAGGTAGAGTTGCAGGTCTTTACACTCTTCGGGCTGAACACGAGGGCTGACGCTGACGCTTACCGCGACAGCGCAGAAGCACTGTTTAAGTATGTGTTGAGATTAGCGCGAACAGAATACAGCTGGAACACGCCTTCTCGATTAGCAAACCAAAGTCTGTACGACTTGAATGGACCACGGATCAAACAGCGATCAACTAGCTCGGTGCTTTTAAGTGCAAACTTGTAATGTCAAGCCGTAACGAGCGGCTAACAGCAATTTAAATTCAGTACAAACGCAACAAAAAACGCTAACAATTTAGCAATCAGTCAACGAATCATTAAATAAACGAGCTCAAATAATCTTAACTAACAACAGGCAACAGACCAGTTCAACAGTTAAAACAAAGTAACGTGGTAAATAGCAGACTCACGCGCTACAGCAGACTTGTGATGACTTGTTCGCTTCTCCTAAATTTAAACGGTGGTTTAAATTTATTCTGCACTGACGGAACCTCGGTCATCTTTCATTAAAACACATTTAGACTAAAGCGCAATGTATTTTGTGCCTGTAACTCGCACTACACGGAGAGCCCGGCCCGGGTACTTATTTTATGATGAAAATATGATTTCAGTGACACAGTTCTTCGATATATAAGACTTGTAGTAGGCTATAAACGTGCTTGCAAGCTGGTTGGGCTTAATAGAGAAAAGTCGCCTGCTTGCTCTGCATTTAACAATAAATATTTACATTCAAAACTATTTAATTTGTTTTAGAACTTTGTATAATTCGCACTACATGGAAATGGCATGGATAAAACATAAAATATAATCTATATCGTCAATATAAAGCTTATTGAAGCTTCATGTATTTAACACATCGTAATGCAAGCTCGTCATTTTATGCGCGCAGGTGGATCAACCCTTCAGCTCGTTGTTCAAACGCTGCCTGCCGGTCTGTATGACAATGTACAAACACTATACGAGCTTATGAAATAACCGATTCATCAACGAATACCACGATCACTCTTATTTATATTATACAGACATGAACAAGGCCACCGGGATTCTTCCCATACATAATAGACTATGATGCAGTAATAGTATTCGTCACCTAAGCTGAGTAATGAATTTAGACTTTTAAAAGTAACTGCCTTCATGCATTAATACACGTTGTGCATGTTTTACATCAAACGTTTTAAAATAGCCCCTCCCAACTGCATAGACGTACCTATTAATTTCTATTTAATCTACATTTAATTTAAACTGGTTCCATCTAAAGGCCTTTTTATTCATAACAGGCACACACTAACTCGTGCGCACCAGAAAGTCGAATGTTTTTTTTTTTCGCCAATTTCCCTTCAATGGCTCCGTACTTTTTGTTACGCCAATGAAACTTTCTTTGATTCACGTGTGTCTTTGGTTGAGTTTAAGAGCCAGTTCTATTAGTTTAACACCTTTGCATCTTCACAGTCATGCATACGTTATTGCATAGCACCTCTTTGGATTTTATAAATGCATGTTCTTCTGCCTCATTTTTCTCGTGATTTAAATTTCCAGGAGATGATCGTGGACAAAGTCAACGGTCACCCCGTCCCGCGTTATCTCATCTACGACATCATTAAATTTAGCGTGAGTACAGCGGTCACGCACTCAACTCATCTCCGTAATGTGACGTTTTTTTGTGTAAAACAGACTTTTTGTGTAGAACACCTGACCTGACCGGGAAGGCTGACAGCTTGTGAAATATGCAGGGTTGTGTGTTTGACGGATGGCTGGAGTGCAGGGTTTGAATTATAAGAGAACTTGGTAATATCATCTGTAAAAGAAAGTCATTTCAGAAGCAGAACTACTTCATATATTCTGCTGCTAGATTATGAAGACTAATGTTGATTTCTTTGGAATTACACCTTGAATGTGTATGAAAAAAGGTAAATCGGGTCATTCTAGATTACGTGTTGACTTGATTTCATTTACTTGAGCAATGAAACGCTCAGATCTCTGTGATATCTCATAACTTCTGGATGAATCGTGAAAGTCTCCAGCAGTATTTTCTGCTCTAGAGATCTTTAATTCTTGTAATCTTGCGGTACACCATCTGCGTTTGGTTGGTTCATTCGTCAACGTGTCAGATGATCGCTTTCATTAAAAGATTAATATTCAAATAGTTATATTACAGACTAATGCTATATGTCATCAAATCTGAAACCATCAAGCTTTGCCACACATGTGATTTATTAGACAGATTATCCATCTTGAAGGTGCAGATTCATTTACAGCTTAAAATGGATTTAAATGCATGCGTTCGTGAATTATTTATACCCATACCGATTTAGGCTTTTAGGATTTCAAGAATCACAACTCTGGAATGGTTTCCATCTCTGGTTTATTGAACACATGCTCATATAGCTGACGTTCTTATTTGCGATGTTATTTCTTATTTACTTATTTCTTACAATAAAGGAAGAAAATACATTTATCATTTAGATGAGAACACAACTCTCCAGAATCATAGTGCTGACTTCTGTCCAGCTCAAAATGTGAAAATCGAGTTTTCTTTAGTGTCTATTAAAGGGGTCATATGGCGCGAACACGTGTTTTTCTGTGTTATAAGTTGCCCATGTATTAGTAAATTTAGCAAAAAAGCAATTGTGGGAACAAAAGATGCATTGTATCTAAAAGCGAATGCTCACCCGGACCTGGCTGAAACATCTCTTGTAACCACAGCCAAACAAATCTACATCAGGTGGTGATCTGATTTGACAAAGACCTCCACAATATATTTGCAAGTAAGATGGGTGTACCTGTCAGTACAATTGAAGGGGAACAAGATGTTCCAAATATGGTCAGAGGTGTTACATTTCCCTCACACGCTTGCAGTATTCAACCAATCACTACGCACTGGTTAACCGGCCAATCATAGCACACCTCACTATTCAGAGCCATGAGCTTTGTTAAAAATCAGGGGTGGGACAAAGAGGAGATACAAACATGCACAGTATGTGGAAAATACAGCACTTTTGAACCTTAAATCGTGTTTACACATTGCATTACATCTAAAACAAACCATAATATTAATTTTAGCCATGTCATATCACCCCTTTAAAGGGAAAGTTCACCCAAAAGGAAAATTATGTTATCATTGTGTGGACACAAAACCAATGCAAGTGGATGGCTGCTATGGATGCCACCACAACGTTTTTTTCAAAAGATCTTCTTTTGTCAAGGAAAGTCATACAGGTTTGACATGACAAGAGGGTGAGTAAATGATGACCGACTGTTCATTGTTGTGTGAACTATCACATAGTTAACACACAAGAATACTCGGTGTAGTAGTTTAAAGAGTTAACCTTGTATTCCGGGAGCATATGGTTCATCAACAAAGGATTGTCTCATCTCTCTTTTTGTCGTCCAGGACGCCCTGCCGATTCTCTGAACACCCCTGCTGTCATCTGGCCCGTGTTCGGTCAGCTTCTGTTGTGTTCACCCCGTTGAGCTTGGCAGTCGATACCTGACGCACTGTTTTCATGTTGACATAGCCAACTCCATTTCCTCCTCTGAGATCATTACATTTCATCTCGGATTATGGATTCATGGTTCTGTTGGCAGAGTTTAGCAAGTTCTGCATAGGGATGCAATGGAAATGGTTTGGTGTGGAAAGCTTTATCAGATGTCATACAGGAGCAATAATATAATAGGTGCTTAAACCAAGTTACTAGTTACCACAAAAGCCAGAACAATACCTGTTGAGAGAAAGAGAGAGAGACTTAGTGTTTTTCTTTCATTTGCCAGTCAAGGATTAGTGACTTGAATCTGATACGGACTTTAATACGGTTGCCAGTGGAGAGAGATGAAAAGGGGTGTCACATGGAAGACGTGGAGTGCTTCAGCATTCTGAACCAGCTGGAGTGGTTTGATGTGAAGATCAGCAATGAGAGCATTGCAGTAGTCCAACCTTGAGATCACCAGGGCTGAACATGGAGTTGAGGCGCATGCTCAGTTAGATAGGGTCTAAACTTTCTAATGTTGAATAAGGCAAATCGGCATGGCCGCGTTGTCTTTGCAATGTGATCGTTGAAGGACAGATGTCCATCAAAGTGAATCTAATGAATTCTGACAGAATTTATTAAAGTTCACCCAAGAAGATATTTTAAAGAACGTTGATAATCAAACAACATCGAACCCTATTGACTTCCATTGAATGGAACACACAAAACCACTGAGACGTTTTTCAAAATACCTTCTTTTGTGTTTTACAACCACTCGAGGAGGAATAAATGAAGAGTGAATTGTTATTTTTAGATGAACCTTCCCTTTAAGAATGACTTTGAGTTTTCTTGTGTATTAATTGGGATGCAGATGTTGTGTGTTTTGACAGACTGCTCTTAGCCCATCTGCTTTCAGTTTAACAGCAATGGTTTGTGATAACAGCCTAATGTCAAATGCGTGACATGAAAACTGCGAGAGCCGTTCCTCAACTCGCTCATGAGTTTTAGTGAAATTCTATTCTTTAATCTACGATTTGACAAGAAGGAAAAATAGTTTTCAAATCGGATGCATTTGTGAATTTTACTTATTTTGAGGTTAGTTTTGCATTGCTGTGGTATTCTGAGACAACTCTCAAAAGAGATTTTAGCATGTTCATGATCATGACACGTGAATCGTTTGTTCAGATTCTTGTGTGATGTTTGTAGCACACTAACAGGGTGTCCGCGGATCCTTAAATTGTCTTAAAAAGTCGGAAATTCCATAATGTCAAAATAAGGCCTTAATTAGCATTAAAATGTCTTAATCTATCTTTCCAAGGTCTTAGAAATCCAGTCATGTGCGTCTAAATGTCACGCAGAACAAAATAGGCGGAACCAACTAACAAATAATACGTTCGCTGAATGGACTGGACATTACCACATGGAGAAAAGTTAGAGCTTTAGCCATTGGGAAATGCAAATTTGTTGCTGTGAAATTAGTCTTAAATTTCATTCTGCACAGTATTAAAAAGTCTTAAATCTAACTCTCAGAAACCTGCAGATACCCTGACTAAGTTTCTGTCTTTGGATTTTGAATCGGCTAAGATTACAGGACGACAGGGCGGGTTTGAAACAGAGGTTTAGCTTGTACAGTTTACATATATTGTGTTAGAAGAAGGGCCTTCATAACTTCAAATTGAAACTTTTCTTTTTTATTATTTTTATTGGATAGCCGGTGTAGAGGGACAGTTGAAAATAACGTGTAAAGTATTAGCCAGACTTCTTTATTACTAGTCGGCTGTCTGTGTACATTCTGAGGATTATGAGAGACTTTAAATACTCGGCAGACACATAAACACACTCCCAGCGGTGTGTCACACTCATTAAACATTGTTGTTATGGTGCTGCAGCAATCCACAATCACTTTATGTTGCTTAAATGGCCAATAATACAATTCATTAATGTCATCGAACAAAGTCATTTGGGTCACATAAATGACGTTGATATTTAGGGAATATTCATTAAATATCAGCAATACATTTACATTTACATTTAGTCATTTGGCAGACGCTTTTATCCAAAGCGACTTACAGTGCACTTATTACAGGGACAATCCCCCTGGAGCAACATGGAGTAAAGTGTCTTGCTCAAGGACACACTGGTGGTGGCTGCTGGGATCGAACCAGCAACCTTTGATTTACCAGTTCAGTGGTTTAACCCACTAGACCACCATCTCCTGGCCCTTGTCTTCAGTTTTGCTCCATCACTATTTCCTCAGTATCTTTTCCATGATGAACGGCTGACATGGGATGATATTGTTTTTTAGTTTGAGCTGTTGGGTACAATTTTGTGGGAAAAGTCAGTTTGTTGTCATTTGACTGCATGTAAAGAGTAGTTTTTTTTTTTTTTGTGATTTTTTTTTTTTTTTTTTTTTTTGAAGTACGAAGCAAACAAATTACGTAATTTTTCGGCTAGTACGTTTCTGTTTATTTTACAAACATTTTTGTTAACGCTTAAACCAAACACCATTCAGTGCAAAATTTAAAATGCAGGAATAACAACCGTAATAAATTATATGGAAGAATCTTCATATTATTACAGTGTATTGTTTACATTTTTTAAAGTGTAGCTTTATTTGTATCTATTAGTTTAGATGTTAATTGTAGCTCATTTTTATCACTTTAGTTATATGCCTTTGTAATAATGAACAATTTAACAATTTTAGGACTTCTGCAAATTTCAGTTTATTTCTGAGGCAACATTTCTAGTTCATTTAAAGTTTTCATTGATAATAAAAATGATATTTGCTAAATATTTGACTTGATTGGAAAAAACAGAGATGTTTTAATAGCTTCAGTTTTAATCATCTGGAATAACCTTGATAAGAACAAAGTATCCTGCAATTTTGGGTTTGAAACCCAAATGGCGAGAGAGAGGTGTATAAAACAAAGCGTAATGTACTTTTGTGCGTGTCTTAAGTTCTGGCTACCAGTGACCTTGAGCAAAACTCAGAAATTCATTGAATGTTTCAAAGTCAAGAATCTTTTAAAGTTTTTACTATTGACTTGTCGTCAGAAGTCCAGGATTGATTTTTTCCGTACAGTCGTACAGAAGCTTCATGATGAACAGATGCAGTCTAACATCACTGTCACTCATCTCTTCTATTAGACGACTAGTGAAGCAGAGATGTGTAGCATCAGCTCCGGCCATGTTTCACCATCTGGCACCTAATCAGGTTAATCTCACGCATGTTTTCATTTCTGCCTTAAACAAAACGCATGTCTTTCACACATCACACAGAACTGAAAACAGTGGCAGATCCTGTTTGTCAGTCCTTTGAGTCCTCTGGGCCTCACACATCATTAGAGCCCCCCACACACGCCGTCCCTGGTGCCAGACCCTTTATCATGTGTAAATCAACACAATTTAGTAAGCTAATATTAGATGACAAAAAATAGTAGCGGGAACTTACAAATGGTAAGCGCGCATCACACTGAATGCATGGATGACCTCGCTCATGCTAAAGGCACAGAGATTCCCGAGAGCCCAAACGGTCGACTCACTGGTTGTTGGTGTCTTGGGTCGTGTGCCCTGGGGCTTTAGAGACCCCGCTGGGCCGGTCCAGTTTTTATTTTTTAATATTAATGCATTGTGCTGGAGGCTGAAAGCTTCCTGTGGGTTCTTACATTTCATCCTGAGGTGCTTATACGGTATGTGACTTTGGGGCATTGAAGAAAGAAAAACACTCTTTCATACACGGAAGCTGCATTATATGAACTTCATACATTTTCATGTTGGTCACCTTGTAGTCAGATTGTCCCTGAAGGTAATGTGGTGTCATTCTCACGAAACCACTGACACATCATGGCAGTAAAGATTTTTATGATAAAACATTATTCGGCAACACAAAAATGATCAAAATAAACATAATTGTATTCTCTACCTTGCACAAAGCATAATTTTACCCAGGGATGCACCAATACCATTTTTTAAAGACAGAGTACGAGTACCGATATTTTTTTCTGGTACATACCGATACCTTTAACCGATACCTGTATAATATTCAATTATGTAAATAAACCAGTATCTTACGGGTACATTTTCTTTTACTTTTAGGTCTTCTCAAATTTAGGTACATTTTTTTGTCACGTTTTGTTAAGTCAATTTTACTAGCACTAGCACTATACTCTGTGGTCGAATTCAAAAAAATTCAAGGGGGGTGGTGTGGTAAAATGTGAGTGTATTATTATAATTGACTTTTATTTTGAGGGATCGCCGCATCCTCATGCAGTGAAACGCTGGAGTTGTTACGCTTAACGTAAGCTGTTCAGCGCTAATTTCTTGTTAGGTAGTAATAAGTTTGCCAGATTCCGTACCATTCCGTGTTGTACAGCAAAGTCTGTTTTTATTCGAGTACGAGTAACGTTGTGTTACATGAGCTCGGGCAGACACCGATCCCTAATTTTAACACAGGGATGAATTATGAATGCACTATATTGTTTTTTTGCAGAAATTCTCATTACCGTAACACTTCCGGTTTTGTGTGAGTGCATTATATGTTGCCATTAAACCTCAGTAAAATTAAAACATTCTGAAAAATAAACATAATTGACAGAATATTCATGTATAATAAATATGAAGAAAAGAAAAAGAAGTGTCCATGACTAATGTTCTCATCCTCCATAACATGACTGTTTACATACACACACACACACACACACACACAAATATACACACAAAGATGTTTACATTAAGTTTGATTTTATGTGCAGAAACACATCTGCCAGTACCTTTAAAATGACTGACAGGTTAACAGATTACACTATATTTTTCTACTTAAAAGCGTAGTATTCTCTTTTCACGCTGTGTACACAACTTTTTCATTCTCATTACTGACACAGGTAGTTTTCTGCATTCAAACAATGTTACATGTGTCATTTTCTATTCATTATTAATGTTTCATTATAATACAAATTATATTATAGTAGGGCTGCAACTAACGATTATTTTAATAATCGATTAATCTGTAAATTATTTTTTCAATTAATCGATGAATCGGATAAAACCATAAACCAAGAAAAGCATTCATTTCCAACCCTTTATTCAAAATCAGAACTAAAATCTTTAGAAACTGCACAAACATGTTGCTCCTTGAACTTTCCTGAGCTGTTATAATAATAATAAAATAAAAATGGACTAACACAAAAACGAACGGCGTCTTGTGGTGCCATCCCATAAAGGTAAAAAATCTCTCTCGCGCACCTTCTCCGGATCTGTTCCACCTATGTGGAATGATCTGCCTGCTGCTACAAGATCTGCAGACTCTGTAGCCATCTTTAAGAAACGCCTGAAAACACATCTCTTCCGCCAACATCTGACATCTGACTGATCTGTTCTGACTCAACTCTCTTCTCTACTCTTTTCTTCTCTTCTTTAAAAAAACAAAACAAAACAAAAAAAAAATGTATGAATGATTCTGTATACTGTGTTGGACTATATGAACCTTATTTTTGATTGCACTTATGCTTTTGTTGTACTTATGATGTCCTAATTGCTTCCATTACCCACCCCACTTGTAAGTCGCTTTGGATAAAAGCGTCTGCTAAATGACTAAATGTAAATGTAAATGTAAAAAACATACACATGTATGCTTTACATCTGCCAAATATATAGACTTTTTTTTAAATAAAGTGCCACCTGAGCAGCCAGAACAATAAATAATTTATAAAAAATACAAATCAGAAAATTTGACAGGATTTGTTTGAATGTCAGAACTTGTTCTCTACACTACACTGCAGATGCACACACTCGCAGATGCACATACACACACACTCACACACTAACACACACACACACACACACACACACACACACACACACACACACACTCACACACTCACAAACTCTCACACTGACACACACACTCTCTCTCTCTCAAGTTCACTTGAAGCTTATTCATTAAATTATTACCATCATTGTAGTAAGTGCAAGCTTCATTTATAAACCACATTTTAACAAAGCTTAAGATGACCGAGTGCTATAAAATAACTTAAAAATTAAATTAAAAAGTACAACACACACAAATATATTTGTCAATAATAACCTATATGGGACAAAGCACAGAATATACACAGCAAAAATTGCTTTTCTAACTGAGTAGTTTTGTCCTGTTGTCAGTCCAAATATCAAAAAAATCTTAAATCAAGATTCATTTACTAGACACATGAAATAGCATAAGAAATGATGTCTTGTTTTCTGAAAAAACACCTCAAAATAAAGTGATTGTTTGCTTAAAACAAGCAATAGTATCTGCCAATGGGGTAAGAAAAACAATCTTAATGAGATATAATTTCAAACAGAAGTTTTAAGCATCACTTAATTTTCTCATGCTATTTTTCTTGTCTAGTAATCTAGATTTTTTTTAGATACTTGGACTGGAAACGAGAAATAAATTACTAAGTAAGAAAAGCTGTTTTTGCAGTGTAGCTTTACATGACAACAGATTGATAAATGAATGGTTCAAAAAAGGCGAGTGAATAAAAACGTGTCTTTATTCTTGCAATGCAAAGTGCATTGTGCACTATACCACCCCTGCTTTACTACTGTTATTAACCAGCTAATGCTAACTTGTCATGCTTGTCAGGCTGGATAACGAGTAAACACCAGCACCGGGGACATTACGTTCTTCACTTCAAAACTGAACAAAAGTAGATTCTGTAATGACTTAACCTGCTGTTGAACTACCATCCTCCTCATCAAAGAGTCCAACATGTTTGCGTTTCAGGTGCTGGATCATTGCCGTGGTGCTCCCGCCATGTCGCTTTAGCATATTTTTCAGTTAACACACTTTTTCTGTTTATTTAGTGTGAAATGCTCCCACACATTGGATGACTTTGGTCGTGCGGATTTCTCTGCCTCCGTCATGTATATTTCCTCGTTTTTTTTTATTTTTGCTCCGCCCTGTCTATGAGGCGCCGAACTCTGCTAGCATCAGTGCGCGAGAGAGACCGAG
Organism: Triplophysa bombifrons; assembly: GCA_029783895.1. Lineage (NCBI taxonomy): Eukaryota > Metazoa > Chordata > Actinopteri > Cypriniformes > Nemacheilidae > Triplophysa > Triplophysa bombifrons. The sequence continues at coordinate 20,576,970 of CM056454.1, read as the reverse complement.
TGTGTTCACTCCGCTCCGCGCTCAAATAAAGTTTTTTTTTTTATAATCAAACGTCTCCGTGTCGCGCGACACAACGAATCGATAATGAAATTCGTTGCCAACTCTTTTAGTAATCGATTTTTATCGATTAAATCGATTCGTTGTTGCAGCCCTATATTATAGTAATACAAATTTGCATATTTGAAACTACGAGGATGACTAGTTATTTATATATATAGACATCTCCCAGAAATTGTGTAGAATTTCAGATAAATAAGACGACAACTTTCTGTTTTGTTTGCCTTAAGCATCGGGTGTCTGAGACTACTTGTGTTTTGAACGGGGCTAAAATTGGCCCTTCTTCACCAGTTTAAGTAGATGTTTCTGGAACTAAAGGTCTTTGAAATGTGCACGGCAACATCCTGGCGCTTGTAAATGAGTTCTCTCTGTTTGGGGATGAGAGTGTTTTTCTCCTGATGGTTTGTGAGGGCTCTTGGGGGATTCACCAAATGTTCAGTGTGGCAGCACAACAGACCAGATCACATTGAGTCACAGACGCCATCATTCTCTGACAGTCTGGAAGGGCGGCCTTCAGATTTAACAAAGAAATCTGTTGTAAAACTCATCATGGTAAAGTCAGCAAACATTGAACAGAATATCAAGCCGATGCACGTGTTCTCAGGATTTGTGCTCAGGTTATGTGTCTCTGCTGCAGATTTTGTCCGGCGTGTGAAGCTCCATGCGTTGCTGGGACGTTGAATCAATATTGTAGTGATTTTTGAGGTGTTTAACGCATCTCTCTCTCTTCTCTTGAGCGCAGTCTTTC